>JBCFXG010000032.1:1100000-1102500 GCA_039720435.1 Amazona ochrocephala | reverse complement strand
CACCCGCTTTGGGCTGCATTCCCAAGCAACCCGACTCCGAGAAGCCCCGGGCCCGGCGCGCCGGGGGGCCGCTACCGGCCTCACACCGTCTGCGGGCTGCGGCCTCGATCACAAGGACTTGGGTCCCCCGAGAGCGCCGCCGGGGAGAGGGGCTTCTGTACGCCACATGGCTCTTCCCTCTTCACTCGCCGTTACTGAGGGAATCCTCGTTAGTTTCTTTTCCTCCGCTGACTAATATGCTTAAATTCAGCGGGTCACCACGTCTCATCTGAGGTCGCAAGCCCGAGGGAACGCACGCACAGACGGCCGGCAGCGCCGTGACGAGGGCGGACGAGCCCCAGCCCGGAGACGGCCCTGAGTACACGTCGTGCTCAGACGCGCCCGGAGACAGCCCCCCGCGGGACGGCAGGGAACAACGACGACGGGGCCGTGGGAAGCCCCCCACCACCGTCTCCACCACCCCTTCGAGGTGCACGTGCGGCAGCACGGCACGGTACCGCTGCGGTACCCACCCGCAGACAGCCGCCCACGCAGGAGAGTGGGGGGAACTGGTGGGGGGAGCGAGGCACGCGCCTCCGGCCCCAACTGCCTCTCTCCCAACCACCGCGCCAGGCCCGACTGGCCGGCCGAGCCTCGGCGCCCACGACGGGACGAGCTCCTCCGGAACAGGCTCTCCGGGAGCGGGGAGCTGCGGAGCGCCCCCCAAGTCTCCATCTGGGGGGACGAAGGCCCGCGCGCAGGCGGGCCTGCGAGGCACCCCAGCCGCGCCGCTGCGGCCATCGGCACCACCGCCCGCTTGGGCGAGGCGTGGCAGCGCAGCCGGTGATTGATCATCAAGCGACGCTCAGACAGGCGTAGCCCCGGGAGGAACCCGGGGCCACAAGTGCGTTCGAAGTGTCGATGATCAATGTGTCCTGCAATTCATATTAATTCTCGCAGCTAGCTGCGTTCTTCATCGATGCACAAGCCAAGTGATCCACCGCTAAGAGTTGTCTGCCTTTCGGCACCACCCCGCGCGCGAGGGGGGGCCAGGACCGCTCGCCGAAAGCGGACCCCTTTTTCTCTGAGGATGGCCCCACCGCCCCCCCGACGAGCGGACAGCACGACTGGAGCCTCGCCTCGGCTGACCGTACGAGCAACACACGGACATAAAGGGGTGGACGGCAGGAAAACGACCACCACTCCGAGCAGCAAAAGGCCGGGGAACCCGCTCTCCTGAGCCCACCTGGGAAACGCACCTTGCTCACTTCGGAGGCAGCCCAGGCACTCAGGCTCAGCACGGACTCCTCACGGCAGCGCCGGCGTGGCCGACCGCACCGCACCTGCCCGCCTCCTTCGCTCCGGCATGCGGAGGCTGCCGCTAGGCGGGAGCGGCAGGGGGGTGCCCCACTGGACCCGCGCGCGCCTCCCCGCCCCGCGCCTTATGGCAACGGGACACGCTCCGATTCTCAGGGCACTCGCCCCCGCTGAAGCCTCCGCGGCGCCACCGCCACACCGGAGAAGCGATGAACACCGGAGCCCACCGGCCGACGTGGCACGCCACACCCGCGGGGATGCCAGATGGGCACCATCCACCGCGCCTGGCCGGCCACCCTCCCGGAAACTGCCGCTGCCACCTGTCACCCTCCGCTCCTCGCCATGAGTGCGGGGCCGGGCACGGAGGTGGGCAGCGCTGAGCCAGGGGGCAGCACTCGCTCTCCCCGCTTCCACGCGGAGACCGAGAGTTAACCGCCCCCGGCTGCCCGCCCTTCCTTGCCCGGCTCGGCCGGGGAGGGCAGCAAGGGAAAGCGACGGCTGAGGCCCGGGGCCGGGACGGCCGCAACCGGTGGCGGGCACCCTCCAGGAACGACCGCAGCGCGGAGCACAGGCGCCGCCACCGGGCCGGGCTGCCGACTTCACCGGTGGCAGGAGGCCACCGAAGGCTTCGGCCGGGTGGCACCGAAGAACGGAGCGTGCCGGTGCGCTGTGACGGACGGGAGGGGACAGAGGCGTGGCGACCTGGCGGTCGCCCTGGCGAGGCCCCCGCCAGGGCAGGGGAACTCGCCACCCCCCCCGATGGAGAGCCCGCGCTCCCGCCGGGGGGGGCCGCCTTGCGAGGAGAGGACGGGTCGACCGCGGCAGACTGCGCGGCGGCTCTCTCCGCCGAGACCGTACCGCGGAGAAGGGGGGGCAGCGGGACCCCTCCCCGGCGCAGGCGCCGGCCACCCAGGGGGTTCCGCGGGAGAGACTCCCACCCCCCTGAAGGCGTTGCCGCAGCCACGCTCCCGCCACCTGTCCCTGCCAGGTCGACACCGAGCCACCCGAGTCTTTAAACCCCCGCCCAGCTCCGCGGCCTCCAGCCCCCGCCCCGTGGCGGGGACGAACGGCGGGCCGCGCGAGCCCGGACGCTAGGTACCTGGCCCTGAGGTGAAGGAAACGACCCGAAGGCCCAGTGGGGGTGCCTCCCCCAGCTGCCGCCGGCGGGGGAGCGTCCACCCGCAGGGGCGCGCCCGACATCCGC
>JBCFXG010000032.1:875000-1097500 GCA_039720435.1 Amazona ochrocephala | reverse complement strand
GCGCGACCGACCCCGGTGGCCGGCCCTCCCCACGCCGCCGCGGGCAAGGAGCCGGGACCGCTGCGCAGCTTTCGGCGACTTTCCCTTCTCGCTCGCTGGCCATGGCAACCGAGCTTGCCCATCTCCCGCGAGACGGGGGATGCGCGCCCAGCTCTCTATCCTGCTCGCCAGCGGCTGGCCGGGACTGAGCCATCCCCCATGAAGGCCGGCCCGCCTTGCGCCTCTTGTAGGCGCCGGGTCGTTCGCTCGCTCGGCCGAGCATGCTGAGCGGCGGTGGGAGGGGTGGGGCGGGGGAGAGGGGACCGGCCCCCCTCTTCTCCCCGCTGCATCGGCACAGCATCGGACGTGCTAGAGGAGGCAGCGACCCGCCGAGGCGGGTGCGACCCGGCGACCAGCGCCTCTCACCGGGGCAGCTCACTCGGCAGCAGGCGGGGAGGCGGCACGGAAAGAAGCCCAGGCGGCCAGCGGCCGCAGCGGAGGGGGCCGCCCCCCTGCCGCCCACGGTCCTCGCCTAACTTGGCTTTTCCCCCGTTCTCTCGGGCTCGGCCACCCCACCGCCCAAGCGCTGCTCGCGGCCAGCACCCACGGGCGCACGGACCGAGGCCTGCACCGGCACACCTCCCGTGGTACAGGACACCTGAGGGCTCGCGGGGCCACGCAGCTGTCACACAGCCCGGTTCGATAACAAGTCCGTGGGAACTCCCCCATCGTCCAGCAGAGAGCAGGAAGGACAACGCCGACTCGGCGGGGCACGCACCTCGCCGGCCCAACACGCTCACGGCTCCTTCTCCCTCGGGGAGAGGGGGGAAGAAAGAGGACGACACCTCGCAGGCAACGGGAAGCGAGCTAGAAAGGAAACCACCCAGCCTGAACACCGGGCACCACCCGTGGCCCAGCCCGAGGACGGGGAGCACAGGCGAGCCGGCCCGCCGGGGGCCCTCTCCGACGCGACCCGAAGGGCCTCATCGATCGGTCGGGAAGACAGCGAAGGCTACAGAAAACGCACAGGCCTGCCCACGGTAGGCCAACGGTGGGTCCTGAGACAACAGCCAGCCCCGGCGGGGGCCGTTCGGGGCCGCCGGGCAGGGAAGGAGGAGAAAAAAAAAAAAACAAAAAAAGGCCAAGGGGAGAGGCTCCCGCGAGCTTCTCTCTTTTTCCCCAGCCACGGTTTTGGCTTGCCCGCTTCGCAGGCTCCAGCTTTAATGCCGAAAAGGAGACAGGTGAGAAACGGGCGAAAAGGAGAGCGAAGTGGCGGAGGAGGAGGGGAGATAGAGCGGAACGAAACCAAAAATGAAATTTCAAGGAGAGAAAAGAGAAAAAAAACCAGGCGGCACCGCCGCTGCTGCCTCCTTCTCATCCCCACACCACCGGGCCCCTAGGCAAGGGCGAGCAAGAGCCGGACGCTGACCAAGGCATCACTGGTGCCGGGACGTACACACCAACGGGCTTGCCAGTGCCATCATTGGACAGCCCTAGCTCAAAACTCACGGAGCGGGCTAGAGAAAATTCCGACCCGGGAAAGATCCGAGTCCCACCACGGGCATCCAAGCTTCGAGTGCCGGCCTCCGCTGCCTCGCCTCGCGGGAAAGCCGAACGAGCACCCCTCAGGAAGCGCCGCAACGGCTGCCCAGCGTACCCTGCTATCGACGGCTGAGCCGCAGGCGTGACAGTCGCTCGCTAGCGCTGCTGCGGAGCCGAGCCACTACTCGCTCCTGTAATACGGACAGATAAGCCACCTTCCGCGGCGGCTTGCAGTTCCCAGCGTCTAGGCTCAGCGAGGCGGCGAGCTAGCGAAGGAGAAAATTACCATCAGGCAGCTGGAGGCAGGGAGAAACAGCGACGCCCTCAACCTGTTCCGCAGGCAGCGGCTCCGGCAGGTCTACCGCGAGACCTCGGAGAGGCGGCTAAGTCCGACGCGAGCCGAAACACCCGCTAGAGGCGGCGCGCGGAACTCTCCCTGCAAATGCGGCTAAGTCGCGGCGGGGCCAGGTAGACCTGACGGCAAACTGTGGCCCCCACCATGAGCTTGCCGTCCATCCGCCAGGAGGCTCGCAGGCAGGCTCGGGCAGTGTTTGCAGGGCGCGGGTCTCGGTGCTGCCGGGCGCTCGCCAGCTTTTTCTTGGTTGTGAGGGGTTATTTTTGGCGGGTTTCTTTTTCGCCTTCGTTCTGTTGTGTTTTGGTTTTGTTTTTTTTTTTTCTCCCCTTCCGTTTCCTTTCGTTTCGTTTTTCAATTGTTCGTGTTGTCGGGGGCGGGGGGGTTGGTGAGGGGTAGGTTTCGGGGGGGGGGGGGGGCGTCTGGTTTTCGGGGGTTTCTTTTCAGTTTTCCCGTTCCGTCGGCCGACAGTCCCCCTGAAACTCCCTCTGGCTGGTGTCGGGGACCGGGCGGGCGGGCGGAGGCGGCTGCCCGGGTCCCGGCGCTCGCCAGATGTTTTTTTTGTTCCGTGGGGGCTTGGGGAGTTACATTGTTTTTTTGGTTTCAAACACATCTCTGGCTGGCGAGGGGGGGCACCACAGCACCAGCTCCTAAGAAAGAGAAAAATGACCGCAACTGCTGAACCGAGGACGCGCTGAAATACACTAGTGGATCATCCCCCCCCCCCCCCCCCCCCCCCCCTTCGCAACAGGTTGGGAATACATCACAAAGATGTTCTTCGGGTTGTGGTACTGGGGAGACGGGTTTGAAAGTTACCAAAAGAGGTAAAGACAACATGGTTGAGGATAGAACGGAGGGCTATGTTTCCCCAAAGGTACCGGATCAGAGACCACCTCCGATTCAGGAGGAATCCTGTGATCCAGGTGAAGAACAAGAATGAAGCGTCAAGACAATTCCCTCCACTCGCGTTGACGCCCGTGTCTGTCGGAAAACTAAGACGGTCCTGCAAGCCCCTCTTAGGGAAACAATGGAACTGGAGGGACGTACCCAGATAAAAGTGAATTTCTCTTTCGGAGATTTGGATAATGGGAAGCAGATTGCAGGAAAACTATCGAAATGACCCTGCAGGAGTAGCTAAGAAATTTAAGAAGTCAGGATCGTGATTGAAAGGATCTGGATGGAATATTGGATGCATTAAGAAAGACAGAAAAACAATTTGTAGTAAAAACTGCTTGTGCTCAACTAAATGCCCAGATCACTGCAGGGACAATGCCTGGGAGGACTGAAGATCATATACGTTTTGCAAGCTCCTGTGTTTAAGTGTGGGATGAGTGCCGGGGCAGCAGAGGTGGAGGAAGAATGTCAGGCAGAGTTGAAACAGTGAATTCTTCTCCTGTGGGATGAGATCAGTGTGCATACTGTAGGAAATTTGGGTGTTGGAAGTGAGACTGCCCTAAAAAGAATAACCACAAGGTGGCATGTGGAAAAGGCTTTGCGGAGTCCTTGCTCGGACGGGATCCTCAGCACAGCCCTCAAGATCTGCACATAGGACCTCACAACCAAAACAGAACACCCACATGCTAAACAGGTATCAACCACAAGAAGCCCAACTTCCCTGAGGTAGGAATGTGAGCAGGAGACTTTGAGGATCTGGGGGATTTCACAGAAGAACTGCTCCACAGCATTGCCTTGGCAGAGGGGGAGTGAAAATACATTGGTTGTGTGCAGCAGAGCAGGGAGAAACCCAATGCCCCAGGCAGCTGCTGCCTTGTGGACACAAGCTCTGCTGCCCAGGATGGTCCCATACAACAGGGGCTTGCAGATGGCCACGTAGCAATCATGGGACAGGATGGTGAGAAGAGAAAACTCAGTTAAGATAAAAAAGAGAAAGAAAAAGATCTGTGCAGCACAAGCTGTGTAGGAGATGGCCCTGGTGTCCCAGAGGGAATTGGCCATGGATCTGGGCACAGCAGTGAAGATGCAGCCCAGGTCCAGGTGGGAGAGGTTGAAGAGGAAGATGTACATGGGGGTATGGAGGTCCTGGTTACAGGCTGTACTGGTGATGGTGAGGCCGTTGCCCAGAAGCTCAGGCAGGGAGATGCCCACGAAGAGCCAGAAGTGCCAGAGCTGCAGCTCCTGCATGTCTGGGAATGGCAGGAGGAGGCAGTGGGTGATGGAGCTGCCATTGGACATCTGCTGTCCTAACTTAGGGAAAAAAAACACAGTGACAAATTAGGGAACACTGCTCAAAACTGACACCTTTTCCCACAGACCCTCCACCTCCCAGACACAAACACTTTCCAAGGAGAGTTGTGAATTCTCTCGGCCACGGCACTTCTCGGTTTAGTTTTCTCCTGCTCCCAGATCATATCCCTGCTACCTGGAGATTTTCCTGCTGGGAGGTGTTTCCCCGTCCTATGTCTTTCCCTGTGAGTGCTCACAGAGCTCATGTGGACCTCTCTGCACTCACTCTGGTCCTCCACAAACTTGCCTGTTTTATGGGAACTGCCTGGGCACGTGTTCCTGTTTCCAGGTGTGTAACGGCAGGTCAGAGCAAGTCTCATGGATGATGCTGGGGCTGTCCATAGGCAGAGGAGTGGCTGAAGGCACATCAGCGTGCTTGTATCAGACCCGCTGCTCACTCAAAGTTCCACCTCAGAAGTCTCAGGGGCTTCTTCTAGCATGAAAGCTCCTTTTTCCCCAAATTCATCACAAAGAGGAAACTGAGAACACAGGCTCACAAAAGCTCTTTGTCTTTATAGGAACCCCTGCCTTAAGCTTCCCCTTTGAAAGTCCTCTTGAAAATGTCCTGGGCTCATCTGGAGCTGTGACTAACCCTGACCCACACAGGACCCTCTCTACAGCAGCAGGGTCCTTTGGCTGCCCTGCTGGGGTCAACCCTTGCCCCCCAGCTTCTCCCCCAGTGCCATGATGAGCTCCTGGGCAGGCTGAGTGCTGACCCTGGCAGACAGCAGAGTCCCTGCCCAAGCACACAGCCCCTGGGCTGCAGGGACCCTGCTCCCAAGGACAGCACTGGGCACCCCTGACTGCACACCCACATTCACACCCTGCAGCCAGCCCCTGCGCAGGGCACCTGCCTTGTCCTGTCCCTCCCATAGTGCAGAGCGAAGCCCTGCTCTGCAGCACACCCTCCAGCTGCTAACAGAAAAGCCTGGAGAGTAAACCCTTACAGGGTTACATCAGCCATGGCATGCACCAGCTCTACAAGACCTCTCCAGGATACTCATCTTAATTTTGCTGCTGCCAGAGACTTCTTGTGACCGCAGATGTGAAGATTTCTCTGTGCACAAAATCAGCTCTGTCCATCCACTCCAGAGTGCCTTTAGTCTCTCTCTCCCAGATCCTGTCTCCTCAGTACCTGCAGGCAGTGCCCCAGCCCTGCTCCTGGGCACAGCTGTCTCTCTGCAGTGGTGCCCCCTTGTCACCATCTATCTGCGTCCCAGCAGCCCGGCCCAGCTCAGCAGCAGAGGCCCAGCCCAAGGTGGCTCTGCCTCTGTCCCCTGGGCTCCCTCCAGGGCTCCCTGGGGCTCCAGGGGAACCCCATGGGAAACAGCCTGAAGCAAGCATTGATGTTCCCTCCCTCAGCTGGCAGACACACTGCCTTCCTGCAGGGTCAGTTCTCTGATGAGAAACAGAGTTTGGTCTGAGCATCAAGATTTTGTAGAATCATTGAACCACTTGGGCTGGAAAAGACCCTAAAGATCGACTCCAACCATTAACAAAACACTGTTAAGTCCACCACTGAGCCTTGTCAACAAGTGCCGCATCTCCATGTCTTTTAAATACCACCAGGGACTGCTACCCAAACACTTCTGTGGGCAGTCTGTTCCTTGTCCCATCATCAGACAGAACAACCAGGCCATTACAGGCAGGCATCTCCTTTACCCCTGCTGAAGAAAGGGATTCAGCCTGGTTGATTGAGGTATCTCATCCTGGGATTGTAGCCCTGGGGCTGGAAGGGGACTCAGCTCCCCCCATGAACACCACAAACCCACAGGAGGTGGGATTCAAAGATCACCCATGTACCACAATCCCCAGTGTCTGCAGCAGCACAAAAGGGAATCTCTGAAGTCACAGCCGATTTGGAAAAGCAAAACCTCATTTCCAGAACTCACTCCCATGGAACTCACCAGTTTGGCGAGTCCCGAACCTGCTTGAAGAAGGTGATTAACAATTAATTGCTGATGTTTAAATGGCAACACAGGTCCTTGAGAGCTGCTGCTCCAAACAGTGCAAACTTACAGAGACTTTGCAAGCAGCTGCACAGCCCTGGATGGCAGCATTAGGCTTAAGGAGATGTTCTTTATATGATTCCTTTTCAAGAGGAGGATAAAGAGAAGTGTGCTTGTACTTAGTAAGGTCTACAGCAAACCTTTACCACTCTTCAGCCCCGGTTGCTCTTGCTGCACTTGAACTCCTACAAACAGTCTCACTTCCTCAGAATGTGAAAATGTACCATTATGTAGATGATGTCCCAGTCAGAGGAGATTGCCCCACAGAGGTAGGGGAAGAAGCAACAGCAGTGTGGGAAGCACTCAAGGAAGCCAAAGTTCCACCTGAGCAATGTCAGAAACCAAGTAGAAACCAGCAGATCAATGCTCCCACCCAACTTGGTGTTGTCCACAAATTTACACATCCCAGTATGGACCAGTAGGGACCAGTTTGCACCAGTACAAACCAATAGAGGCCACTATGGCCCCAGACACTGCTGGGGTTTCAATATCCCAGTGCTCCCAGTCCCTGCCGCAGCTGCTCCTGCTCATCCCCCACCCAACTTCCTGGCTGGTGCTCTTTAGGAGGGGACACCCCAAATTAGGCAACCCCCACTCTGGGGCTGCCCCCCCCTGCCCCCGCGGTTCCCTGATACCAGAGGTGGGGAGGATTTGGGGTGCCCCATGTTGTGTGGTCTGGGGGCAACAAGGAGCAATTCAGGGCTGGTGGCTTTGGAGGGGGGAAGAGCTCTTTTGGGGCACCTGCAGTTGGGGGTGTGGGCAGTTGATGGGGTCCCCCAGGATTTTGGGTCTCAAGGTTCATCTGGGGGGCCCATAGTGATGGTGCGGTGAGGTTCACTTTGGAGGTGCTACAGGCCCGCTTTTTAGGGTCCTGCCTGCTCTCAAGGAGATTTGGGGATACCCCAGGATTTTAGGGGCCACCATGACTACCTTGGGTGCCTCCAGGGCTCTTGGGGGGGGAAGCGTGGTTTTGGGTGTGCCTTTATTGGGGTGCCCCTTTATTGGGGTGCCCCTTTAAGAGGGTCCATGCCCTCTGACCCCTGAATTCACTACTGAACCCAAAGCAATGTTGGGGTCCCCCCAGTGGATTTAAGGTCCCAGAGCACCCCACTGCAGCTGCCAGTGGAATCCCACTTTTCGGGACACCCCTTTTTCAGGGGGCCCCTGGCTGCTGTGCTGAGCTGCGGCGGCTTTGGAGCTGCAGGGTTTGGGTCCAGGGGGATATGGAGCTTCCTGCTGGGATTTTGGGGTGAAGGGGTGCCTGCGTTCGGGGGTACTGGGTTCTGGGGTCATGGAGGTAAACAGGGGGAATTTGGGGGCTCATGGGGAGGTCCCCATTCTCAGAGGGAGGGTGTGAGAGTAATTTGGGGGAGCAGAAGAGACCTCGAACAGGGGCTAAAGCCACCAGAAACCACCCCACAGATCATTGGGGAGGGGGGAACTGGACATATGGGGGAAAGCATTACTGTTATTCATGTTGCTGGTATTATTATTAATATTACAATATTGTGCTTGATTTCAGTTCCTGACCTGTTCATATCTCCACACATGGGTTTTACATTGTTCCCATTCTCCTCCCCATCCCACCCAGGTGCTCAGCGAGCGGCAGCTGAATGCTTGCCAAGGGCAGGGGAGGCCCAGCAACAGCTCCTGCCCTGGCACTGTTGCTGGGGGAGCACAGGGCTCCCAACGGCATTGCCGCAGTCAGGATTGCGCCGGTGTGGCCGGAGCCCACCAGCTCCTTCCCACCTTGCGCAGTGCCCGTTGGGCTTCTGGGCTCTGCCTGCGCCTGCCAGGGCCTTTGTCACCTTCCAGAATGCATTGCCAGAGCCCAGCAGAGCACTGGAGCCTTGCACAATGCCCGGCGCTGGCCTGGGCTTTACCAGAGCACACCAGCAACCCTCCTGCCTTCCACAATGCCCCTTGAGCTTTTGCGGGTGTTGCCGGGGCCAGGCAGGTCCCCTTATGCTGAGCTCCCAGTGCCAGCACCAGCAGCTGCGGTGCCCAGGGGCTGCTCCTGCCCTGACACCTTCTCAGCACCTCTGACACCAGCAGCTCCTGCACACAGAAGGCTCCTGCTTCACCAACAGCACCTCTGCAGGCAGAGGGGAGCTCCAAGCAGCACATGAACAGGCCCAGTGCCTGCTGCTCACCCATCCCCTGCTCCCACAGCTGGGATGGCACCAGCACAGCTCCTGACAGCTTCTCTTCCCTTTGCAGCATGCACCCACAGTGTGTTTCAAGCCAACACTAAACCAGCATTGCAAAGTCAAAGAACACGTACCTGCATATGCAGGGCAGCCAGGGCAGATGCAGCCTCCTGACAGAGGGCTCTCCTCTGCACTGGTTCCTGCAGGGCTCTGCTCCTTAAATAGCCCACGCTCACTGTGAGAGCCCCGTCACAATGGGCATCTCCACAGCGACCACCACGGCTTTGTGATGGTGGCAGCATCGTGCCCATGGCCACTGGGCACCCACGGGTGCTCTGGGAGGTGCCATAAGGGGACCACCCTCTGCCCAGCCGGCTCGGGGAGGTCCCTCAAGGGATGCTCTTCCTCAGTGCTTTTGGTCCAGAGGTGGAGCATGCGAGGGGTCACAGCTCAAGCTGGACAATGGAACAGGGAGTCACAGCCACCTACGAGAAGGGGAGAGTGACCGACATAGGAATCCCAGACTGGGTAGGGCTGGAAGGGGCCTTAAAGCTCATCCTGTTCTGATCCCTGCCATGGGCAGGGACACCTTCCACTGGAGCAGCTTGCTAGAAGCCCGTGCGTCCAACACGGCCTTGAACACTGCAAGGGGTGGGGCAGCCACAGCTTCTCAGGGCAAGAGTGCAGTGTCTCACTACCCTCAATGTGAGGAAGATTTTCCTAACATGAATTGAAATTAAATGAAGTCAATGAAATGAAATTAAACCCTCTTTCCACTTGGAACCGTTGTTTGTCCTTAAAATTGATTCTGGAGCTGAAAAAGTAGCTGATATTTCAGGCAAATAACAGGGTCATCATTACTTGACTAACAGTCAGTGCAGGGATTAAAATGGAATAGCACAGCAAAACATAGCACAGCACAGCATAGGACAGCCTAGCCATGGAGATCCTACTGCCCTGATAGTGCAGTATCCAGAGGTGAAGTCACTCCCAGTCGGCAGTGCTGGTCTTCGGGGCCCCAGGTTCCGGGCAGATGCTGGCTCATGCAGTCAGCTGTGTCCCATCTGCCTTGACAAACTGCCACCACAATCCCAAGTGGCCCGTGCCCACCATGCCCAGAGGCTGGGATGCAAAGGAGAGAATTACAGGGGTGTTCCAGTCCCGCTGGGGAACCCCAAATGTGGTTTTACACAGGATTCTCACACCCTTCAAACGGCCACGTACCACACACTGGAACCAAGCACAAGCACCCTCACTACCGATTACTAGTCCTAGTCAAACTGTGCCAGGTGCCCATGCTACTTCTGCTGCAGTCCTGCTCTTGTCTAGTGATGCACGTCCCTGGAGCCAGTCCTGCAAGAGATACTGATGAATGGAGTGCGGGACAGTGGGAGGGTTTCAAAGACAGGCTGGAGGGGCTGGGATCCTGCCATTGTTTCCGCTGTGCTGCAATACCCCTTCTCCTTCACAGACAGCTCCAAGATACCCTAAAGAAAAGTCCTAGTTCCAGGGCTGGGAAGAAGCTTCCAGTAAAGATCCACTACCTCATCGCATTGCAGTGTACATATAAATATGTATATGCACATACATCATGAAAAGACCTATTAATACTTAATTAAGACTGGCTGATCTACTAGTTAGGGGGAAGAGAATTTTCATAACATGCCTTGTGGGTCCCACCAACCAGGGTCCCAAACACCAGTGACAAGGTGATGACAGGTAGCAAAGATGCCATCACAGGGGGATCAGTCTCCTGAGAGGGGGGAGGAAAAAACAACCCAAAAGTGCCACAAGCCCCCTTCCCCTTTCTCCCACTAGGGAAGATTGGGAAGCACGCATGGCTGCATCGCAAGACCAGCAGTGCTGGCCCCATCCCTTGCCTTTGGACATGAAATTCACCTCCCCAAAAACCACAGCTGGGATGGGAAGCCCCCATGGTCATGGGAAACCATTGCTTAGGACAGGAGATCACCAGCAGGGCAGGAAAGCATTGCGAGGGGCAGCTGCTGTGTCTGACAACCAAAAGCCCCAGGAGGCTGCTGAAGCAGCCAGGACTAGTGGAACTGGGGCAGAACCCGACGCAGGGGCCAGTTGGCCCCCACCCAGCTGACACTGACCAACTGCCATGGCAGGTACAGCAGCAGCTCCCGCTCCTCCGGCTGCTCCTGCCCCCAGGTAACCCCCAGGCGCCTCTGCCTGCCAAGCTCTCACCCCAGCACCTCTCTGCTTCTCCCAACAGAGACGCTCCCTCTCCGGCTGCCCATGGCATCAGAGGTGCCCGGCGTGAGCTTCCCTGCTCCAGCCATGCCGCCTCCTGTGCATGCCTGTGTGCTGCCCTCTGTCCCGGGGCTGCCGCTCTCCGCTGAGCCTGCCCAGATCCAGCAGCTCCCCAAGGAGCCAGCAGCAGTGGCAGAGCTGGGGAACAATCACAACAGCATCCCCAACACCCATGACATGAGTGCCTTGCTCAGTGCTCTCCCTGACCGGACAACATCGTGGAGGGCGGCTGCCACAAGGAGCCAACAGCAGTGGCAGGGCAGGCAGGCAATGAGGATATCACCACCAACATCTGATGACATGAGTGCCTTGCTCAGTGCACACCGAACGTGATCACGTCCATGGTGGCTGAACACCCATCACTGCGTGGGATGCCATGTGGCACCTGTCCCCACTGTCCTGGATTTGAGGATCTGAACCTGACTCCCTTGATCACCACGTTAATGAAGAATGGACTTTGATCAGACTGGACAAGTGCTGCAGTGATGGAATCGGAACTGGCTTCAGCATCCAACAACCCTATACCACACACCATCCATCTTTCCTACCTGGAGAGACTGGTATGAGAAGAGCGAGAAGAGGATGGCAGCAATGAGGACAGCACCTTCATCATCATCGCCTGGCTCACTGGCTCCTGAGACGCGGCCTGTCATGACCTACACTGGGAGCCCTTTCAAAGGAAAGGAGGCAGTGTATGGCTGCTCGAACACATCCAGTCAGCAGTTAACTCAGAGCATCCTTGGGCTCCATGGGGCACAAGGGAACACCATGGGAAACAGCCTGAAGCAAGCACTGATGTTCCCTCCCTCAGCTGGCAGACACACTGCCTTCCTGCACGGTCAGTTCTCTGATGAGAGACAAAGTTTGGTCTGAACAACAAGATTTTGTAGAATCAAGGAACCATTTAGGTTTGAGAAGACCCTTAAGAACGCTGAGTCCACCGTTAACTGAACACTGGAAAGTCAACATGTTAAGCACGTCCCTTAGAACATGTCTTTTAAATACCTCCAGGGATGGTGACACAGCCACTTCTGCAGGCAGCCACTTTCTTGTCCCATCATCAGACAGGACAGCCAGGACAGGACAGGCTGGGATCTCCTTTACCCCTGCTGAACGAAGGGATTCAGCCTGGTCAGGTGAGGCATCTCCTCCTGGGATTGTAGCCCTGGGGCTGGAAGGGGACTCAGCTCCCTCCCATGAACACCACAAACCCACAGGAGGCCTCACTTCCTCAGCAGGTGAAAATGTACCATTATGGAGATGATGTCTTAATGAGAGGAGATTGCCCCAAAGAACAGCAGCAACAGCAGGGTGGGAAGCCCTCCATGGCCCAGAGGTTGAAGTTCCACCTGAGTGATGTCAGAAACCAAGCAGAAAGCAGTCAAATCGGGGGGTACCTGATGGATAGCAGCAGTGCAGTGATTCCTGCAGACACCTTCACACAACCAGAACAAGGGCAGATGCCCCAGGCTAGGAAGGAATTACAGCCGCTTATGGCTCCTCCAGGATACTGCAGGAAACATGGACCTGGATTCTCCATCACTGCTCGCCCACTGTTACAAAAGCAAAAACTATAGAAATGGAATCCAGAGCACAAGGAAGCAGGAAAAACCTAATACAGGAATTAAAACCATACCAGTCACAGGGGTCCGTACACCCCCACCCTCTCATAATGGAATGGGGTTTTGCTGAGCATGGCTCTTCCTGGGACTTCTTCAAACTGGCCCTGATGGACCAAAAAGAACTTGAATGTTCAAGTCACCTCTTTAAAAGACACTGAACCGAGATGTTCAGAGTGGGAAAAGGAACTCTTGTCTTTAGTCCCAGCAGTAAAACAAACTGAGAACATTGATCAAGACAAGCAGTACAAACCATCCATTCAATCCATTCAATTGACTTGACAGCATCCCAAAGGGAACTGCTCCTCAGGATGCAGCTGCACAAAACCACTGGCAGAAAATGGCATGCCTATGTACCGGGGGTTGCAGAGGAAGTGACATTACCTCAAGAACAGACTGAAGCTCCCAAACTACTGCAGATGCCTGTAAATGCAGAGCCATCAGTGATACAACAGCCTTTCAAACCCTCACCAGCTTTAGAAGCACCTCCCTTCACCGAGGGAACACCAACAGCAAATACCTGGTTCCCCGGTGCCTCAGCAGAAAGGATCACAGAATCATAGAATCAACCAGGCTGGAAAAGTCCTTTCAGCTCATCCAGTCCAACCATTACCCCAGCACTGCCAAGGCCACCACTGACCCATGGCACTGAGGCCTCGTCTCCACGGTGTGTGAACACTTGCAGGGACAGTGACTGCAGCACTGCCCTGGGCAGCCTTTTCCAATGCCTGAGCACCCTTTGGGGCAGGAATTGTTCCTCAGCTCCATCTAAACCTGCCCTGGTGCAGCTTGAGGCCGTTTCCTCTTGTTCCATCCTTTGTTCCTTGGGAGCAGAGCCCAGCTCCCTCCTGCCTCCACCCTCCTCTCAGGCAGCTGTATGCAGCAATCAGGTCCCCCTTGAGCCTTCTCTTCTCCATCTGAACCCTCCAGCTCCCTCAGCCGTTCCCATCACACTGTGCTCCGGGCCCTGCTCCAGCTCCAGTGCCCTTCTCTGGCCCCGCTCCAGCACCTCAATGTCTCTCTTGCAGTGAGGGGCCCAGAGCTGAACACAGGACTCAAGGCGCAGCCTCACCCGTGCCCAGTGCAGGGACACAATCTCTGCCCTGGCCCTGCTGCCGCACTGGTGCTGAGCCAGGCCAGGACGCTGGGGGCTTCCCGGCTGCCTGGGCACAAGCTGCTCATGCTCAGCTCCATCACTCAGCACCCCCAGCTCATTTCCCAGGAGCAGTTTCCAGCCGCTCTTCCCCATGCCTGGAGCATTGCAGGGGTTGTTGTGGCCCCAGTGCAGGACCCGGCACTTTGCCTTCCTCAACCACATCCCATTGGCCACAGTCCACGGATCCAGCCTGTCCACATCCCTCTGCAGAGCTTCTACCCTCCAGCAGATCAACGCTCCCACCCCACTTGGTGTCATCTGCATATTTACACGTGCCAGTATGGAGCAGTACAGACCAGTCTGCACCATACACACCAATAGAGGCCACTATGGCCCCACATACTGCTGGGGTTTCAATATCCCTGTCCCGGCTGCAGGTGCTCCTGCTCATCCCCCACCAGACCTCCTTGCTGGTGGTCTTTTGGGGGACACCCCAAACTAGGCACCCCCCCACTCTGGGGCTGCCCCACAGCTTCCTGATACAAGGGGCCGGGGTTGCAATGCCCATGGGGAGTGGTTTGGAGGCAACAAGAAGCAATTTGGGGCTGGTGGCTTGGGGGAGGAAGCAGCTTTTTTCGGGCATCCCCACTGGGGGTGGGGGTGTTTGGTGGGGCCCCTCCAAGACTTTTTGTCCCTGGGGTCATTTGGGAGGGCCTGGGGTAATGGCAGGGTGCAGGTCACTCTTGGGATGCCCCAGGAATCCCATTTGGGGTCCTGCCTGCTCTTGTGGTGCTTCAAAGTGAATTGGGGTTACCCCAGGATTTTGGGGGCACCACGATTACTTTGGGTGACCCCAGGGCCATTTGGGAGGCAGCATGGTTTTGGGGTGCCCCTCTTGGGGTATCCACCCTCTCTGCCCCCCTGAATTCACTACTGAATTGAATTCACTATCCCAAGCAATGCTGGGGTCCCCCCCGTGAATTCGGAGTCCCAGAGCACCTTGAGGATCCCCCAGAGTGGGTGCTGGGAGGACCCCACGTTTTTGGGACACTCCTTTTTTAGTGTGTCTGTGCCACTGCACTCCTCAGGGTGGCTCCGTTATTTCAGAGATTCCTCTTCAACCAAAAATGAGGGTATCGATCCCAGGGCAGCCGAATCGCATTGGATGCCCCAGGGAGCCCCGTTGCCATAAATGGGGGAATTCGAGGGTTCAAGGAACATTTGGAGGTTTGAGGGGGTTTTCCCAAAAACTCCCTGTAGGAGGCACATTACATTGGGGGATCTCCCATGTGCCGAAAATGGGGGGTACGTGGGTTCCAGGGCACTCGGAGTCGCTCTGGGGTGGGCAACGTTCCCCCACGGTGGAGATGTGTTGAGGGGAAGAGTTTGGGGGTTCAGAGGGGATTTGGGCATTGGGGGGATCCCCACAGCTCCCCGGGGTAGTGCAGAGATGTGGGGAACACCCAATGTCCCAAAACGAGGGGTTACATTTGTCCCAGGGTACCCTGACTCTTCAGTGCCCCTGCTGGCACATGGCAGTAAATGGGGGGGGGATTTGGAGTTCAGAAGGGAACTGGAAGGTTGGGGGGATTTGGAGGTTCATGGGAATGCCCCCAAGCTCGGGGGTTGTGGGGGGGCAGAGTAATTTGAGGGACCACCAGAGCACTCAAACAGGAGCTACAGCCATCAGAGACCACACCACAGACCATTGGGGAGGGGGAACAGGATACATAGGGAGACCCTGCCAGCTTTTGGGAATGCCGCTGGCGGCTCCCAATAAATCTTACCAGTGAGGATGCTGACAGTGAACTCAACCCTCTGCCAGGGAGAGGAAAGAAACTAAAATGAGGTTCCTGAGAGCTGGGGTGACCCTTGCTCTGCCCCAGGCGCTGACAGGGAGGTAGAAGTTCTCCTGCCCTGACACCTGCTCAGCACCTCTGACACCCGCAGCTCCTGCACACAGAAGGATCCCGCTTCTTCCCCAGCACCTCTGCAGGCAGAGGGGAGCTCCAAGCACATGAACAGGCCCAGTGCCTCCTCCTCACCCATCCCCTGCTCCCACAGCTGGGATGGCACCAGCACCTCTCCTGACAGCTTCTCCTCCCTTTGCAGCATGCACCCACAGTGTGTTTGAAGCCAACACTAAACCAGCATTGCAAAGTCAAAGAACACGTACCTGGATGTGCAAGGCAGCCAGGGCAGATGCAGCCTCCCGACAGAGGGCTCTCCTCTGCACTGGTTCCTGCAGGGCTCTGCTCCTTAAATAGCCCACTTTCACCGTGAGGGCCCCGTCAAAATGGGCGTCTCTACAGCAACCGCCACAGCTTTGTGGTGGTGGCAGCATCCTGCCCATGGCCACTGGGCACCCAGGGGTGCTCCAGGAGGGGCCATAAGGGGACCACCCTCTGCCCAGCTACCTCAGGGAGGTCACTCAAGGGCTGCTCTTCCTCAGCCTTTGGTCCGGAGGTGGAGCATGCGAGGAGTCACAGCTCAACTTGGGCAATGGAACAGAGCATCACAGCCACCTACGGGAAGGGGAGAGTGACCGACATCGGCACAGCGGAGAATCATGGAATCCCAGACTGGGTTGGGCTGGAAGGGGCCTTAAAGCTCATCTATACCGCTGACATGGGCACAGACACCTTCCACTGGAGCAGCTTCCTCCAAGCCCCTTCATCCAACCCGGCCTTGAGCACAGCAAGGGGTGGGGCAAGCACAGCTTCACTGAGCACCATGCACTGCGCCAGTGTCCCACCACCCTCACAGAGAAGAGCTTCCTCCTGAGTGCTCATCTCACTCTGCCCTCTGTCAGGTTTAAGCAGCTCCTCCTTGGCCTCTCCAACCTGGCCTTGAACACTGCAAGGCGTGAAGCAGCCACAGCTTCTCTGGGCAAGAGTGCAGGGTCTCGCTACCCTCAATGTGAGAAAGATTTTCCTAATATGAATTGAAATTAATGAAGTCAATGAAATGAAATTAAACCCTCTTTCCACTTGGAACCATTGCACGTACTTAAAACTGATTGTGGAGCTGAAAAAGTAGCTGATATTTCAGGCAAATAACAGGGTCATCATTACTCGACTAATGGTCAGTGCAGGGATTAAAATGGAATAGCACAGCACAGCATAGGACAGCCTAGCCATGGAGATTCTACTGCCCTGATAGTGCAGTATCCGGAGCTGAAGTCACTCCCAGCCGGCAGTGCTGGTCCTCGGGACCCCAGGTTCTGGACACACGCTGGTTCATGCAGTCAGCTGTGTCCCATCTGCCTTGACAAACTGCCACCACAATCCGCAAGTGGCCCGTGCCCACCACGCCCAGAGGCTGGGATGCAAAGGAGAGAATTACAGGGGTGTTCCAGGCCCACTGGGGAACCCCAAATGTGGTTTTACACAGGGTTCTCACACCCTTCAAACGGCCACGTACCACACACTGGAACCAAGCACAATCACCCTCACTACCAATTACTAGTCCTAGTCAAACTCTGTCAGGTGCCCATGCTACTTCTGCTGCAGTCCTGCTCTTGTCTAGTGATGCACATGTCCCTGGAGCCAGTCCTGCAAGAGATACTGATTAATGGAGTGCGGGACAGTGGGAGGGTTTCAAAGACAGGCTGGAGGGGCTGGGATTCTGCCATTATTTCTGCTGTGCTGCAATACCCCTTCTCCTTCACAGACAGCTCCAAGATACCCTAAAGAAAAGTCCCACTTCCAGGGCTAGGCTGAAGCTTCCAGGAAAGAACCACTACCTCATCGCACTACAGTGTACATGTATATATGCACATACATCATGAAAAGACCTATTAATAATTAAGACTGGCTGATCCACTAGTCAGGGGGAAGAGAATTTTCATAACATGCCTTGTGGGTCCCACCAACCAGGGTCCCAAACACCAGTGACAAGGTGACGAGAGGCAGCAAAGATGCCATCTCAGAGGGATCAGTCTCCTGAGAGGGGGGAGGAAAAAACCCAAAAGTGCCACACGCCCCTTCCCCTTTCTCCCACTGGGGAAGATTGGGAAGCACGCATGGCAGCATCGCAAGACCAGAGGTTCGGGCCCCATCCCTTGCCTTTGGACATGAAATCCACCTCCCCAAAAACCACAGCTGGGATGGGAAACCCTCGTGGTCATGGGAAACCATTGTTTAGGACAGGAGATCACCAGCACGGCAGGAACGCACTGCGAGGGGCAGCTGCTATGCCTGACAACCCAAAGCCCCAGGAGGCTGCTGAAACATGTGAAACTGTTCAGTGACATGTGCAGAGACACACGGATCTCTTGCTGTGTTGTATGCACCTGTCAGTTACTGGGAACTGTATCCAGGGGCTGGGAAAGGAAACAGCACAGGAGGGAATTTTTAGTTATTGTTCTTCCTGGTGAAACCTGTTGGGCTTTAGCACCTTGTTCCATATTTTCCTTGGTAATTGGAATGTATTTCAGCTATTGAAAGTTATATTTCATCCCCTCCTCCCCTGTGTTCTAGAAGAAAGAGCAAGTAGGGTCTCCATCAATCCATCCTTCTCATAGAGTGGTGCGGTCACCATAGGGTATAAAATTCACCGCATAGGGAATAAAATTTGACTTATAGTAGCAGTTGCTGTTGGTGACCATCCAACCAGGGTGAAACCTTCCCAGCCCTGTGCATGGTAAGGCTCTAGGTGCAGGGCAATGCAGCTGCAGTTGCTGGAGGGATCTGCTGCAGCTGCTGCCTTGGAGAGTCCATGGGATCTGTCAGGAGGACTCTCTTGGTTTCTCTGTGTATATAAGGAGGAGGATGCGCTGCAGACCAGGGCTTCCCTCTGCGCCATGCGAGGGACAGGACAAGGCAGGTCCCTTGTCCTGGGCTGGCTGTAGGGTGTGAATGTGGGTGTGCAGGCAGGGGTGCCCAGCGCTGTCCTTGCGAGCAGGGTCCCTGCAGCCCAGGGGCTGTGTGCCGGGGGGGGGGGATGATAAAAGCAGTGACTGCAGCAGATAGACCAGGCCCCCGACGGCTGGCTAGGTCTGTGGGGGGGGCAGATTGGCGGGGGGGGGGGGTTGTGCTGTGTGGGTGTGTGCGATTGCCACTGGCGGACCTGGCCTGTGCCGGTTCGCTGCGGGCAGAGGGAGCAGGTGCCGGGGGCGCAGTGCCGGTGCTAGACCTCGGACTCCTTTTTTTGGGGAGGTGGTTTTGGGATGTTGCTTTGTGGTGGAGCTGTTTTGGTTTTGGGGGTTAGTATTTTTTTTCTTCATTTTATATGTATTCTTTTTTTTTCTTTGTTTCGTTTTAAATTTTTTTTCATCAGTCTATCGATCCATCGATCGCCCTCCGCCCCGGCATTCGCCACCCCCACCCCCTCGGGAATGTTTCTGTGCAAAAAGAACCTCGCGCACACCCCGTTTCCATTTGTGTTCTCCTTCCCTTTCTCTCTCGGTTTAAGTTCTCGGTCCCCCCCCTCCCTCCGTCCATCCGCCCCCCCCCCCTCCCTCCCTCCGTCCATCCGCCCCCCCCCCCTCCCTCCCTCCGTCCATCCGCCCCCCCCCCTCCCTCCCTCCGCCCCCCCCCCCTCCCTCCCTCCCTCCCTCCCTCTCCTTTCCCTTACGCCTTCGTTTTATTGGAAGAGGCGGCGGCGGCAGCTGCCAACAGCGGAACAAACCCGACTTCATTTCTGCCTGAGAGGGTGCGCGGAACCCTCCGACAGGCCCCTGGCCCCAAAGCCCCCCCGCCCCATGTCCCAGCGCTCGCGCGCCTGGGCGTGTCTATGTGTACGAGTGTACGCGTATGAGTGCAGGTGTACGTGCGTGTGTACGAACGCGCGCCTCTCCTTCCCCTCTCCTCCTCCCCCGTCGATCGCCGGCGGTTCGCGAAGAGCCCGGACGCTCCCCCTTCCCCAACCTCCCGCGCCGCCTTCTGCCGGCGGGTTTGCCGCCCTGGGGAAGGCAAGAAGGAAGGGCGGCAGCAGGGAGAGCTTAGGACCCGGCGGCGTCCCTGTCGGCTCCCTTGCCCTAGGCGGCGGACGGAAAGTCCCGACAGGGCGTGGCCTCCCGTCCCCCTCCTGCCGCGCTCCCTGCCGCGGTTCCAAAAATCAAAGGGGGGGGGCGGAGGACGTGGGCCGAAAAAGGAGGAGAGAGGAGAAAAGCAAAAGAGAAAAAAAAAAACGAGAAACCGCAAGTGAAACACACGGAGAACTCCTCCGAAAAATAAAATAAAATAAAATAAAATAAAATAAAATAAAATAAAATAAAATAAAATAAAATAAAATAAAATAAAATAAAATAAAATAAAATAAAATAAAAAAAACAGAAACACACCCCCCACCCCCGTCACACGCACACCCCCACCATCCGCAGTCCACCTGTGCGTGCGCCAGGCTCCGCGCCTGCTCCCCGACCACTGTCTCCTGCCTGCCTGCCTGCCCGCCTGCCCGGTCCGGGGAAAGAAGGAAGGGAGGAAGGCAGTTAGGAAGGAAGAGAGTTAGGAAAGGAAGGAAAGCAAGGAAAGGAAGGAAAGGAAGGACGGCAGCAGGGATAGCTTAGGACCCGGCGGCGTCCCTGTCGGCTCCCTTGCCCTAGGCGGCAGACGGAAAGTCCCAGCAGGGCGTGGCCTCCCATCCCCCTCTTGCCGCGGTTCCAAAACTCAAAAGGGGGGGGGGGCGGGGAAGGGGGCGTGGGCCGAAAAAGGAGGTGAGAGGAGGAAAACAGCAGAAAATAATACCGAGAAACCCCAAGCAAAACGCACGGAGAACTCCTCCGAAAAATAAATAACATAACATAACATAACATAACATAACATAACATAACATAACATAACATAACATAACATAACATAACATAACATAATAAAAAAATAAAATAAAATAAAATAAAATAAAATAAAATAAACAGAAACACACCCCCCACCCCCGTCACACGCACACCCCCGCCATCCGCAGTCCACCTGTGCGTGCGCCAGGCTCCGCGCCTGCTCCCCGACCACTGTCTCCTGCCTGCCTGCCTCCGTCTGCCCGCCCGGTCCCCGACACCAGCCAGAGGGAGTTTCAGGGGGACTGTCGGCCGACGGAACGGGAAAACCGGAAAGAAACCCCCGAAAACCAAACGCCCCCCCCCCCCCGAAACCCACCCCCCACCAACCCCCCCGCCCCCGACAACACGAACAATGGAAAAACGAAACGAAACGAAACGAAACGAAACGGAAGGGGGGGGGGCGGGGGGGAAACAAACCACAACTGAACGAAGGAGAAAAAGAAGAAACCCGCCAAAAATAACCCCTCACAACCAAGAAAAGGCTGGCGAGCGCCTGGCAGCGCCGAGACCCGCGCCCGGCAAACGCTGCCCGAGCCTGCCTGGGAGCCTCCCGGCGGACGGACGGCAAGCTGGTGGTGGGGGCCGCAGTTTGCCGTCAGGTCTACCTGGCCCCGCCGGGACTTAGCCGTATTTGCAGAGAGAGTTCCGCGCGCCGCCTCTAGGGGGTGTTTCGGCTCGCGTCGGACTTAGCCGCCTCTCCGAGGTCCCGCGGTAGACCTGCCGGCAGCGCGGCCTCCGGAGCAGGTCGAGGCCGTCGCTGTTTCTGGCTGCCTCATCGTAACTTTCTCCATGCATGTGTATGAACGCGCGCGTCTCGTTCCCCTCTCTGACGTGCGGAAATCACACTCCACAATTTGGTGGATTGTAAAGTAGCTGTGTTTATTCAGCTCTGGGCGGCACGGGGGAAGTCCCACCAAAGACGTGTGCGCCCCAGGCGGCAGTTCGACCTGTTTATATAAAGCAGGATGTCGAATATTGACGAAGTTTCCCGATATGCCTATACATACGCATAACCTGTCCCTGCTCCGTATTAAAATGAGTCTCAGTAAGTGATTTCCATAAACTCCTCACTCCTGCGCTTGCACAGTGCTTCCTGGTGGTGGTCTGCGGTGTCGTGGGGATGAAGGCTGTTATCTCTTCTTCCTCACAGCCAGTAACCTTTTGTTCCTGCGCAGACTCTGTTAGACCTTGGTTCCCATCCAGACCGCAGAGTCGGTTTCAACCACTTCTTAAGGCAGGTCCCTGAGTCTTATCAGGAGCTGTACCTTAGGGGGTGTCATGTGACTTCTTGCTTTAGTTACTTCGTTGAGCTATATCTCTGCCAACTTGGATTTCTGAACCCCTTCTCTCTGTCCCCTCTTTTCTAGAAAATCAGTACATTCTTTTACTAAGTCTACTCTACAATATAACGTTTCGCTATCTAACATTTTTCAAAGTATTTGTTACATTCAAGTTTTGGGCGGAACTGCTTTTTCCTCCACTCGCTGTAAGAATTTTCCGTGGGCTCACAGCACCATAGTGCGCATCGAGCTGATATGCAGAAAACTTCTGTCAAGATAACTATCACTATCATTGTGGCAATCAATTGCTTCAACCAGGTTAAATTTGGTAACCAAAAGGTTACTTTTTCTATTAAGTCCCTAAATTCCCAGGATGTGTCATTTTAGGCCACTTCATGCAAAATTTCAGTCTTTTCCTAAATCTGGGACAAGGCCTTTTCAATCCTCTTGTCTTGGTTAACATAGGTACAACAATGTTCACCAATAATCGTACACAAACCCCCTTCTTTAGCAAAAAGTCCAGCCCTAACCTGTCTTGAAGTGTTACTTGCCCTAAGGAAGAGATTTCTTCTTGTAGTGCCTTGAGTGCATCAGCTGTGGCATTATTAATGATTTCCATTGTAGCTGAGATGTTAACTAAGGCCTTTTCTAATTCACTAACTCCTAACCATGGAAGAAACCATCTCACAGAACTATGAAACCCGGCTGGTTTCATTATTAAAGGGTTGTTCCTCTTGGTTAGATGGGTGACAGGTTTCATGTAGGTTCGTAATAGGGCAAACGTGCATAAACTCATTAAGTCTTGTACGATGGTAATGTCAAGAACTATGATCCCTATGGCACATTGGCCCTCCCACCCCAAGGGCAATACTTGTATCCCCACCTTCCACAGATCCAATACCATCCATGACCTACTGGAGTTGGCCAACCCTGGGGGGAATAGGTGGCATTTTTCTGAGTCTGGTAGCTATGCCATATATTGGCACCTCCATAATGGATGTAAGTGGTGCAACTGGAATACGCTCCAATCAATCTTAAATTTCCTCAATTTTTGTCTGTGCTATTCCCCCCTATGTTCTTAATATTTGTGGTGTTTTCCAGGTAGCACCTTTGGACACAAGGTACTCCCTCAGTCTCATTCCAGAGTAGGCTTAAATCTATCTGCCATTTGAGATTCTCTCCTGGTTCCCCTGTATACTCGTCCAGAGATATGTTATCAAAGGCCCGAGCTCTTCCTGAAAGGCTGGGAAAAACGGTAGCGAGTATAGGGTGGCCATGTCCTGTGTTTTGGGGTAAGCCTGAGCAAATCCAGCAGTCAGAGCAGTTCATGGTATTAGCAATTTGCTCATGTAGCTGTAAGAAATATTACTTCCCCATGCCTCTAATCCCCCTATGAGGTTTACAATCAGCGTCGTGACAAGGTAGGTTTTCCTTGTTGTACTTGGGCGACTCTCCATGGAGATTTAGGTGCTTTCTTTACCCTGGTGTGATGTATCCAGGCACTTCGTTCTTTGATTTTGATTGCTGTGAAGGAGGTAAGGAGTACCTGGAAAGGTCCTTCCCACTGTGGCGCCAAAGTTTTTTCTGTAAGAGACTTCACATATACATAATCTCCAGGTTGTATATTGCGTACCGGCCCGTCTAAACCTCTCCCCTGAGTTCCAACTACATGTCTTCTAATTTAATCAAACTGTACTCAATGCCACCATATATGAAGTCATAATTTCATCTCCGGCTTGTATGGATATCCCTCTCTGTATCTCATAGGGTCGTCCATACAAAATTTCAAAGGGGCTCAGTCCTTCCTTCGCCCTCGGTCTGATCCATATGCGCAGGAGGGCCAGAGGAAGGGATTGAGGCCAGGCCAAATTCGCTTCTTGTCCTAATTTTACAATTTGCTGTTTAATTAAATGGTTCATCTTTTCTACTTGGCCACTCGACTGGGGGCGATGAAGTTGCCACTCTATACCCAGGTGGCGGCTAATTTGTTGTATCACCTTTGAGACAAAATGTGGTCCTCTATCAGAGGATATAGTTGTTGGAACCCTAAAACGTGGTATTATTTCTTGTACTAATACTCCAGTTACCTCTCGAGCCTCAGCTATTCTGATTGGGAACGCTTCTGGCCAACCTGGAAAGGTATCAGTTAATACCAATAAATACTGGTACCCCCTTTTTCTTGGGAGCTCTGTAAAATCAATTTGCCATTGGTGACCAGGTCCATTGCCTCTCCCAGTGTGACCTATTTCTGGTTTGGGGGTGTTCTTAGAGCTAGTCTGGAGGCAGAGATCACACTGCTGAGTCACCTGTGTCACAGTGGTGTATAAATTTCTAGCCGCAATTTCTTTAATTAAATATTTGTACAAAGACTCTGCCCCTCAATGTCTCTTCCTATCTTCTTCCTTTACTAAATGCCATATTAGGCAGGAAGGAATGATTAGTTTCCCTTGTGGGGTAAGAGCCCATCCCTCTTCATTATATGACCCTTCCAGATCTATGATAAGCTTCTTATCTTCCTTAGTATAATCTGGCTTACCTTCTAGGGAAATTTGCCCATTGGGGACCAAAGCGCCTTCTGTTTTTTTCTCTATTTTGCCTGCTTGTTTTGCCTCTCTGTCCGCCAGCTCATTTCCCTTCTCCATTTCTGAGCTCACTTTCTGGTGTGCCTTAATGTGTATGATAGCCAATTACCCAGGAAGTTGGACTGCCTCCAGCCGTCTCAAAATTTCTCTTGCATGCATGATGTTTTTCCCTTGAGAGTTCAATAATCCCCTTTCTTTCCAGATCGCTCCATGTGCGTGCACCACCCCAAAGGCATATTTTGAGTCTGTATAAATATTAACAACTTTGCCTTGGGCCAATTCCAAGGCGCGGGTTAGAGCAATTATTTCTGCCTTCTGTGCAGAGGTATTCGTGGGCAAAAGCCCTGACTCTGTTACCTCTTGACTGGTGGTAATGGTGTATCCCGCGTGTCTCTTACCACTTAGGACATAGCTGCTTCCATCTGTGAACCAGTTTTCTCCACTTTCCATAGGGCTGTCTCTCAGGTCTGGGCTGCTTGCATAGGCTGCTTCAATGGTCTCCAAGCAGTCATGATGTACTGGCTCTCCTGTGTTTCCACTGAGGAAAGAAGCTGGGTTGACAATGTTAGTGACTATAATTTCCACATTGTCCTGTTCTACCAACATAGCTTGATACCTCAAGAATCTATGTGGAGAAAGCCAATGCCCACCTTTAGCTTCCAGTACTGCAGACACTGTATGGGATACCAACACAGTCATTTTCTGGACCAGGGTAAATATTCGGGCTTTTTGTATATTCAATATTACGTCTGCAACTGCTCACAAGCATCCAGGCCAACCTTTCACAGTTGCGTCCAACTGTTTGGAAAACTAGGCAGCTGCTTGTTGGTATGGGCCCAGATCTTGTGCTAATATTCCCAGGGCAATCCCCTGCTTCTGTGGGAGAAGAGAAAGAACGGCTTACGCACGTTTGGGAGTCCCAAGGCCAGGGCCAACATCAAAGCTTTCTTCAGTGCCACAAAGGCCTTTCCAGCTTCCTTACTCCATTTAAGGTGTTTCTAGTCACTGGTCGTTAGCGCATACAAAGGTTTAACAAGCAGTCCATAGATAGATCCACAACCGGCCCCACCCTGTCATTCCCTGGAATGTCCACAACTCTTTTACTGTTTGAGGTTTTGGGGTCTGACATATTGCTTCTTTGCGGGCCTGTCCCAAAGTTGTTTGTCCTGCGCTGATCTCATAGCCCAAATAATTCACCTCATGTTGTATTATCTGGGCCTTCTTTTTAGACACCCGATATCCCTGGAGTCCTAGAAAATTCAGCAGTCTCACTGTCCAGGCCACGCAATCGCTTTCTGGTTCTGTGGCCATTAGAATATCATCCACATACTGCAACATTCTTCCTTCCTCAGAAGGGGTTTCCCAAGATTCTAAATCTTTTGCCAGCTGATTGCCGAAAATGGTAGGACTATTCTTAAATCCTTGGGGCAACACCGTCCAAGTGAGCTGGGTCTTCCGACCACTGTTAGGATTTTCCCATTCAAATGCAAATAATTTTTGGCTAGCTTCATGGAGAGGGAGGCAAAAGAAGGAATCTTTCAGGTCTACGACAGTGAACCAAGTCAGTTCAGGTGTTAACGCGGTTAACAAAGTGTATGGATTTGCCACTACTGGGTAAAGATTCTCCGTTATCTTATTTACAGCCCATAGATCCTGGACTATCCGCTATGACCCATCAGCTTTCCGGATAGTACTTAATAAGGGTCTTTTTATTTTCCGTGCCTCCAGACCCAGCAATGTCTTTCCAGTGGGTGAGCACGCAGCTCAAAGGACTCATTTTCGGAATTCCCCTTTGGGTGTTACCCGTATCTTTGACCACTGTCTCTTCTTAGTCCTCTATTTTATCTTCCATTTCTTTGTTTCAATTTCCATGCAAATCTTTACTGTCTTTTCCCAATCCTCTACCCACACACCCCAAACTTCAGGGATCAAATTTTTCCTCCCACACTCTAATTTCACTCTTTCAGATTCTTGTTGGGCATTATATAAGTGTGGAGGTTGGGGAAGGCACTTAGGGCTCTCCGCCCTTTTTCTATAAGATATACAATACCATCGTCTCGTACAGGATTTACACTTCAGCAAAACCCGAGCTGGGTGGCAGCTATCACACAATCTGAAAACAAGCCCACACACAAAAGAAGGAATTACCCCTGTTAGCCCACCAATGCAAGGGTTCAGACTAGGGTAGTGAGGTTGTTCTCAACCTAAAGGTTGTTCCCAATCTAAAGCCACTGTTCGTCCTGCCGGAGTTATGTATACTCCTTCCAGATAAACCCGCTCATTCCTCTCCTTAACCAATTTCCCCCTTCGTTCAAATATTCAAGCCCAAACCACCAGAGGAGCGACTCTCGTCATTCTGCCACCTTAATGCTTAACTGGTCCCCTATAGGAGATAGAGCAAACACCACAGTAGCCCAATTTAAATATTAAAAGATCAAACGTTTAAAACATTCTATTAATAATTCACACTCACTCTATAGCCATATCATGCACACTTCATACACACTACCCATCCACACGCAACCTTTAGCAGCAGATAATTACTGGAGGTCCGCTTACCCTTCTCCTGCTTCTTATACAATCATAAGTAGGTCCGTCCTGGCTCCCAACATTGGGATACAGCGGTGGCCTTGGATGAGGAGGCACCACAGAGTACAGCACTGACAGCACCAGATCCAAGGGTGGGGAGGAGATGGAGAGGGGCTTCAGGTACGCAAATGCTGAAGTGCTGACAAGCAGGGAGAGCATGGCCAGGTGAGGGAGGCGCGTGGAAAAGGCTTTGTGGCATCCTTGCTCACGGGATCCTCAGCACGCTCTGAAGATCTGCACACAGGACCCCACAAGGAAAACAAAACAGCCAAATGTTACACAGACAGCAATCACAAGAAGCCCAACTTCCCTGAGGTAGCAGTGTGAGTGGAAGAGCTTGAGGATCTGGGGGATTTCACAGCAGAACTGCTCCACAGCATTGCCTTGGCAGAGGGGGAGTGAAAATGTATTGGTTGTGTGCAGCAGAGCAGTGAGAAACCCCGTGCCTCAGGCAGCTGCTGCCATGTGGACACAAGCTCTGCTGCCCAGGAGGCTCCTGTAGTGCAGGGGCTTGCAGATGGCCACGTAGTGGTCATAGGACATAATGGTGATAAAATAAAACTCAGCTATGAGAAAAAAGAGAAAGAAAAAGATCTGTGCAGCACAAGCTGTGTAGGAGATGGCCCTGGTGTCCCATAGGGAATTGGCCTTGTATTTGGGGACAGTGGTGGAGATGCAGCCCAGGTCCAGCAGGGAGACGTTGAGGAGGAAGAAGTATCTGGGGGTGTGGAGGTGCTGATCGCAGGCTGTGCTGGTGATGATGAAGCCATTGCCCAGGAGCGCAGCCAGGGAGATGCTCAGGAAGAGCCAGAAGTGCCAGAGCTGCAGCTCCCGTGTGTCTGCGAATGGCAGGAGGAGGCAGTGGGTGATGGAGCTGCCTCTGGACATCTACTGCCTCTGGGCACAGAGCACTGTCAGAGGAGAAACAGACAGTGACAGGTTAGGGCAGGAGGGATGTCAGATACAGAAGTTCAATTTACACACTCACAATTGAGCACATTTTAGCAGGAGAGGAGAGGCTCAGTGCCATCGCCAGAGATGTCATTACACTGCTGAGGCTTCTTCCTAGGTTCAGTCAGAAGAGCATTGCATCAGGCAAAAAGTCTCAGCTCTTTGTAGCTTAGTGCAGAGCCAGGAGAGCTGCAGTGTCCATCAGACATTTCCCATGTGCCCTGTGCTTACAATTGCACTGCCTGTAAGATGCCTTCACACACAAATTGAACTTAAATCCCCTGCAAACACCTGACCTGTGCTGAGAGCAGGGGCGCATGGTTTCAAAGGGCAAATCACGGAGCTCCCATAGGGAGAAGCAAAGGACTGTGCCCAGCAGAGCATGGTCAGCAGCCACCTCCAGTGCCAGACACCAAGAGAGCTGCTTGAACCTGCCCTCCCCAGGGCTGGGCTACACTTTCCCCCCCACTCCCTGCCCACGTCTCTGCTTCCTGGAGCTGTGGCTGCCAGGAAGCTGCTGCTCCCGGCCCAGTTCTGTTCCCTCTCAGTGCTCACACAAGTCCTGACGAGACTCTCAGTGCCTTCTCCAAAGCAGAGAAGTAAATTCCCAGCTCCCGCTGCCCAACCTGCCCACCAAGAGTGAGAAACATCAGAGCTCAGAATCCTTCCCTATCAGGCAAACGCTGCCTCAGTGTCTTTCAGAAGGACCCTCTGCAAATGTGCTCAGAGTGATGTGGAGCTCAGAACAGCACGGACCCACACAGCACCCTCTCCAGTGCACACGAACACTTTCCCTTCCCCGCCCGGGGTTGTTCCTCCCCCCACAGCTTCTCCCCCAGTGCCGTGATGAGCTCCCGGGCAGGCTGAGTGCTGACCCTGGCAGGCAGCAGAGTCCCTGCCCCAGCACACAGCCCCTGGGCTGCAGGGACCCTGCTCACAAGGACAGCACTGGGCAGCCCTGGCTGCACACCCACATTTACACCCTGCAGCCAGCCAAGGGGACCTGCCTTGTCCTGTCCCTCGCATGGTGCAGAGGGAAGCCCTGCTCTGCAGCACATCCTCCTCCTTATCTACACTGAGAAACCAAGAGAGTCCTCCTGACAGATCCCATAGACTGTCCAAGGCAGCAGCTTCAGGAGATCCCTCCAGCAACTGCAGCTGCATTGCCCTGCACCCACAGCCTTACCATGCACAGGGCTGGGAAGGTTTCTCCTGCAGGGAGCTCGCAGCATCCTCCACTGCCAGGGGCCTTGAAGCTCTCTGACGCTCAAAGGTCTCCCGTGGGTGCCTGCAGGCAGTGCCCAGCCCTGCTCCTGGGCAGAGCTGTCTCTCTGCAGCGCTGCCCCCTTGCCACCATCTATCTGCGTCCCAGGAGCCCGGCCCAGCTCAGCAGCAGAGGCCCAGCCCAAGGTGGCTCTGCCTCTGACCCCTGGGCTCCCTCCAGGGCTTCCTGGGGCTCCAGGGGAACCCCATGGGAAACAGCCTGAAGCAAGCACTGATGGTCCCTCCCTCAGCTGGCAGACACACTGCCTTCCTGCACGGTCAGTTCTCTGATGAGAAGGAGGTTTAAGGCTAAAAACCTTCTTTTCTGAGAATCACAGAATCATTTAATTTGAAAATGACCCTTGAGAACATCGAGTCCGACTATTAACCTGTCACTGGCTAGGTCACACACTGAGCATGAGAACATCTCTGGTGAGATACCCTGTTGGATGGTCACCAATAGTAACTGGGACTTTAAAGTTGAATTTTACATCCTACCATAATTTCACTAATTTATATCCTATTCCGTTTGTTGTTAAACATTCTGCTATACATTAGAGCATGGAAATCATCTGCACAAGTTATGTTTACTGCAGATACCTCTCGTCTAGATAATGGTACTTAAACCCATTTAACAAACTCTTTAACATTTGAGTAAAGCAACCAAAAATTTATAACTGGAATTTATAACCAAAGTTTATAACTGGAATTCAGCACTACTCTGGAGGCACAGAGGCAAGAGGTGACCACACCACCCTGAGAAACATGGACTGACTTTAGTCACAGGCTGGACTGTGCTGATGCAGGCCCCCTGCCTTTCCTGGAGCCCTCTGCCTGTTAGGCCCCATCCTTTGCACAGTACAAGGAGCTGGATGCTGGCTGCTCCCTGCCTGCACCAGGAGCTCTGGTTGCCTGGCGAAGGTGGGAACAGCACACAGAGATCAGGAAAGTTGGACACTCCCTGATCATACCAGGAGCTCTTTTGGGATGATCAGTCGTTCCCTGACAACCTGGAACAGAGCTGCTGTGCACTGGGGAAACCGACGCAGAATTGAGGCCAGGAGGAAAACTGACCGATGACTAAAGCCCATCATCTGGCCACCCTAGAAATGGTGGTCCCAAGTGAGAGACCCTTTGAGCTCTCCTGGACCCCAATGGGCTGTGAGCGGCATCTCCCTCAGAGTGAGACATCTCTGAGAGCCCCCTAAACTCTCCGGTTTAGGAAACCGGGATCATCTGCCTGGGCTGCTCCTGCTGCTCACTGACACTCGGCCCTTTGCCCCCTGAGGAGCACTTCCAGAGCTGATGTGAGTATTGGGCTCTGCTTTTATTTTCACTGCACTGAGAGCAACTTTAACACAGGTATGCATCTAGATGTGTATACAGCCATCTAGCTCCATCTCAGTGTGTTGTGTTAGGTTAGATATTTAATTGCAAGTGTGTGTATATTAGCTTCAGTGATCAAGTGCTGTTAGAAATCCTGTGATTCAGTTTACAAATGCAAACTGCTGCTAGCTGACATCTGTGACCCTTTAGATGAATACCAGGCCTGAGACTGAGATGGGATCCAGCCACACCCAGGCTGTTCTTGGAGAGGGAGCTTAGAAAACAAAGGGGTCAATCTGAACCTTGTGACTCAACGAGAGGGTCTCCCTTATTCCTTTGTGTCTGCAGTTCCTATACTCGATTTCAGTTCAATACTGTATGAATCACTTGAACCCAGTCCCGTATAAATCTTTCCAAGACTGACACAATCTCTTTTTGTAGCTGGTGGAGCGGGGCCTCCCCTCCAAATCCTGTTAAATCCTGCTTTGATGAATTCACATTCAAATGCTTTTCCTGGTGTCTGTGCCAGTGATTCTTTGAGCAATCCTAAACAGGTTCACAACCGGCACGTGGGGCTTCTCTGGGAAACGTGTTCCAGTGTCACACCGCCCTCACGGGAAAGAATTGCTGCAGAGAACATAGTTACTGCTTCACTGCAGACAAAGGAGGCAGGAGAGAAGGGACTGGGGAGCACGCACCCCAGCCCTGACTCTGCACAGGGCAGCGATGGGAGCTGCTCTTCACTACAGCACAGCTGGGCTGAACTGAGGCAGTGCTTACACACAAACCTGTCCTTGTCCCAGACGAAGCTCCACAGGCCACAGGATTCTCCAGAAGTACCAGCCCATCTCTTTCTCTTGTTACATACCACACAGGGTTGCAAACTGTGGCACACGGGGAGGCCCTTGGTGCTGTTTCTCCTGGAACACGGGAGTAGAAAATTCAATACTATTTTTAATAACAAAAAACATTCCAATTACCATGGAAAATATGGGACAAGATGCTAAAGTCCAACAGGTTTCACCAGGAAGAGCAACAGTGAACTAAAAATTCCCTCCTGTGCTGTTTCCTTTCCCGTCCCATGGATACTTTCCTCAGTAACTGACAAGTGCACACAACACAGCAAGAGATCTGTGCGTCTGCTGCACATGCCGGTGAACAGTTCCTTGTGGTGTCACATCCATCTCCAAATCAACTCAACCATGTACCAAGGAAACAGGCGGGTAACTTTCAGCTGTACCCGCAGAGCCCTGCTGGGAACTGCACAGCTGGGGACTCCAAACACCTGGGATTGCTTCTGCCAAGCAATGCACCAGTGCCAGGAAGGAAACACACACTCTTCTCTGTGACACCAGGGGTCACTGCTGCCGCTGAGCTCTAATCCCTGTTCAGAATCACACCAACCCACTGTGCAGTCAGCACACCAGTACCTGTTATCAAACCTGCCCTCCCTGGAGCACTTCAGCTGTAGAGGCACTCAATATTTATGTACAGGGGTGGGAGGGACCTTACAGCTCATCCAGTTCCACCCCTGTCACGGGCACAGACACCTTCCACTAGAGCAGGCTGCTGCAAGCCCCTGTGTGCAACCTGGCCTTGAACACTGCAGGGATGGGGCAGGCACAGCTCCTCTGGGCACCCTGTGCCAGTGTCCCACCACTCTCACAGAAACTGAACACTGGCAAGTCAACACATGAACCATGTCCCTTAGAACATGTCTTAAATACCTCCAGCAATGGTGACACAGCCACTTCTCTGGGCAGCCTGTATCTTGTCCCATCATCCGACAGGACAGCCAGGCCAGGACAGGCTGGGATCTCCTCTACCCCTGCTGAACGAAGGGATTCAGCCTGGTCAGTGGAGGCATCTCATCCTGGGATTGTAGCCCTGGGGCTGGAAGGGAACTGAGCTCCCTCCCACAAACCCACAGGAGCTCTCACTTCCTCAGCAGGTGAAAATGTACCATTATGGAGATGATGTCTTAATCAGAGGAGATTCCCTCACAGAGGTGGGGGAAGCAGAAACAGCAGTGTGGGAAGCACTCCAGGATGGAGATTCAGAGCAGCCCTGCGGAGAAGGACTTGGGGGTGTGGGTTGATGAAAAAATGAACATGAGCCGGCAGTGTGCGCTTGCAGCCCAGAAGGCCAACCGTATTCTGGGCTGCATCAAAAGGAGTGTGACCAGCAGGTCAAGGGAGGTGCTCCTGCCCCTTTACTCTGCTCTGTGAGACCTCAATTGGAGTATTGTGTGCAGTTCTGGTGTCCTCAACATAAAAAGGACATGGAACTGTTAGAACAAGAGCAGAGGAGGGCCACGAAGATGATCAGGGGATGGAGCACCTCTCGTATGAAGATAGGCTGAGAAAGGTGGGGCTGTTGAGCCTGGAGAAGAGAAGGCTGCGTGGAGACCTCATAGCAGCCTTCCAATACCTGAAGGGGGCCTATAGGGATGCTGGGGAGGGACTCTTCATTAGGGACTGTGGTGAGAGGACAAGGGGAAATGGGTTCAAACTGAAACAGGGGAGGTTTAGATTGGATCTGAGGAAGAAATTCTTTACTGTGAGGGTGGTGGGGCCCTGGAATGGGTTGCCCAGGGAAGTTGTGAATGCTTCATCCCTGGTGGCGTTCAAGGTGGGGTTGGACATAGCCTTGGATGGCATGGTTTAGTGGGAGGTGTCCCTGCCCATGGCGGGGGGGTTGGAACTCGATGATCTTGAGGTCCTTTCCAACCCTTACTATTCTATGATTCTATGATTCTATGTCAAAGTCCCACCTGAGCAATGTCAGAAACCAAGTAGAAACCAGCAGATCAACGCTCCCATCCAACTTGGTGCTGTCTGCAAATTCACACATCCCAGTATGGAGCAGTTTGCACCAGTACAGACCAATATAGGCCACTATGGCCCCAGACACTGATGGGGTTTCAATATCCCAGTGCTCCCAGTCCCTGCCGCAGGTCTTCTTGCTTGCAGCCATGCTCAACTCCCCATCCCTCCCAGTGCTCCCACTACCTGCTGCAGCTGCTCCCAGTCCCTCTCAGTCCCTGCCACAGGTGCTGCTGCTCATCCCCCACATGAGAATGTTGCGGTCTTATGGGCAAGACCCCCCAAATTAGGCACCCCCCCCAACCCCCCACGCCAGCTCCCTTATATAAGAGCGGAGCTAGGGTGTCCCATGGGGTGTGCTTTGGGGGCAACAAGGATTGATTTGGGCTGGTGGCTTTGGGGGAGGGGGAGCAGCTTTTTTGGGGCACCTGCAGTTGGGGGGCAGGGTGTTTGGTGGGGCCCCTCAAGGCTTTTCAGTCCCCACGTTCATTTGTGGGGGCCTGTGGTGATGGCAGCATGCAGTTTGCTTTGGGGGTGCTTACAGGCCCCCCATTTGTGGGTCCTACCTGCTCGTGTGCTGCTTCGAGGAGATTTGGGGTTACCCCAGGATTTTGGGGGGCACCACGATTACTTTGGGTGCCTTCAGGGCCCTTTGGGGGGCAGCATGTTTTTGGCCTACCCCTTTACTGGGGTGCCACTTTCGGAGGGTCCACCCCCTCTGACCCCCTGAATTCACAACTGAACCCAAAGCAATGTTGGGGTCCCCCCAGGGGATTTGCGGTCCCAGAGCATTTTGGGGGACCCCAGGGCAGGTCCCGGGGGAACCACACTTTTCAGACACCCCCTTTATCAGGGGGCTCCTGGCTGCTGTGCTGAGCCGGGGCGGCTTTGGAGCTGCAGGGTTTGGGTCTGGGGGGATTTGGGGCTCCCCGCTGGGATTTTGGGTGCAGGGGGGGCTGGGTTCGGGGGTGCCAGGTTCTGGGGTCCCACCCGGCTGCCAGGTGCTTGTGCAGAGCCAAGAGCCTCTTGAGGTGCTTCTTGCGCAGCTCCTTCAGGTCCCAGCGCTGCAGCAGCAGCTTCACGTCAGCCTCGTGCTGCTGCAGCTCCTGCAGCGACTGCGGGGACACCTCTGGGGGGGGGTGCAGGGGCCAAAGGTCCTCAGGGGCAGGAATGTGGGGGACCCCCATGTCCCTCAGTGGAGGCACCTTTGTCCCTCGGCACCCTGGGTCTCACCGGGTGCCCTGTGCTTCCCCATGGAAGTCAGTGGGGGGAGAAGGCCTTGGGGGTGTTGGTGGATGAGAAAACGAACATGAGCTGACTGCAGTGTGCGCTCACAGCCCAGAAAGCCAACAGTATCCTGGGCTGCATCCAAAGGAGCGTGACCAGCAGGTCGAGGGAGGTGATCCTGCCCCTCTGCTCTGCTCCGTGAGACCTCACTTGGAGCATTGTGTGCAGTTCTGGTGTCCTCAACATAAAAAGGACATGGAACTGTTGGAACAAGTGCAGAGGAGGCCACGAGGATGATCAGGGGATGGAGCACCTCCCGTGTGAAGATAGGCTGAGAAAACTGGGGCTGTTCAGCCTGGAGAAGAGAAGGCTGCGTGGAGACCTCATAGCAGCCTTCCAGTATCTGAAGGGGGCCTATAGGGATGCTGGGGAGGGACTCTTCATTAGGGACTGTAGTGAGAGGACAAGGGGTAATGGGTTCAAACTGAAACAGGGGAAGTTTAGATTGGATATGAGGAAGAAATTCTTTACTGTAAGGGTGGTGAGGCCCTGGAATGGGTTGCCCAGGGAAGTGGTGAATGCTTCATCCCTGGTGGCGTTCAAGGTGGGGTTGGACATAGCCTTGGATGGCATGGTTTAGTGGGAGGTGTCCCTGCCCATGGCGGGGGGTTGGAACTGGATGTTCTTAAGGTCCTTTCCAACCCTGACTGTTCTATGATTCTATAATTTGAGGGTTCAGAGGAAGATTTGGGGATTCAGGGGAGTTCTGGGGTTCGGGGAGGTCCCCAAGGCTCTCCAGGGGGTGCAGGGATTTGGTTGACCCCCCATCTCCTGAAAATGGATTGTATATCCATCCCAGGGCACCTGGGGCATCACTGGAAGCCCCATGTGGTCGCTTTGCCATAAATAGGGAGATTTTGGGACTTCAGAGGGATTTCGGGTTCACGGGAGATTTCAGGGTTCATGGGGGGTCTCCAAAATTCCCCATCGTGGGCACAGTAATTTGAGAGACCCCCCATGTTCCACAAAATGGGGGTGTACATCCATCCCAGGGCACCCCGAGTCTCTCCTTAGTGCCCCATGTTCCCCAATGGTGGGGATGTGTTGGAGGAAGAGAACCTGGGAGTTCAGAAGGGACTTGGAGGCTCAGGGGGATCCTGGCGTTCAGGAATCTCCCCAAAACTCCCCAGGGGGATGCAGGGATTTGGGGGACCCCTGCGTGTCCCAAAATAGGGGTACATGTGTCACAGGGCACCCTGTGTCTCTCTTCAGTGCCCGCTGTCGGCCAATGGAGGTGAATTGGTGGAATTTGGGGGCTCATGTGGAGGTCCCCATTCTCAGATGGAGGGAGGGAGAGTAATTTGGGGGACCAGCAGAGCCCTCAAACAGGGGCTAAAGCCACCAGAAACCACCCCACAGATCATTGGGGAGGGGGGATCTGGAGATATGGGGGGACCCATTATTATTATTCCTGTTGTTGCTATTATTATTAATATAACAACATTGATTTGCAGCGGCAGCAGGGGCTGCACGTTTGCACTCTTGGAGCTGGGCTCTTTGTATGGGCACGCAGCTGCCAGCAGCATTCCTTGGCTCAGGAAGCGCAGCTCCCGAGCGGGGCTGGGGCTGGGGCAGTGCTTGCCAAGGGCAGGGGAGGCCCAGCAACAGCTCCTGCCCTGGCACTGTCGCTGGGGGAGCACAGGGCTCCCAAGGGCATTGCCGCAGTCAGGATTGCGCCGGTGTGGCCCGAGCCCACCAGCTCCTTCCCACCTTGCGCAGTGCCCGGTGGGCTTCTGGGCTCTGCCTGCACCTGCCAGGGCCTTTGTCACCTTCCGGAATGCATTGTCAGAGCCCAGCAGAGCACTGGAGCCTTGCACAATGCCCGACGCTGGCTTGGGCTTTACCAGAGCCCACCAGCAACCCTCCAGGCTTCCGCAATGCCCCTTGAGCTTCTGCGGGCCTTGCCGGGGCCAGGCAGGTCCCCTTGTGCTGAGCTCCCAGTGACAGCACCGGCAGCTGCAGTGCCCAGGGGCTGCTCCTGCCCTGACTCCTCCTCAGCACCTCTGACACCAGCAGCTCCTGCACACAGAAGGCTCCTGCTTTGCACCCACAGTGTGTTTGAAGCCAACACTAAACCAGCATTGCAAAGTCAAAGAACACGGACCTGGATGTGCACGGCAGCCAGGGCAGATGCAGCCTCCCGACGGAAGGGTCTCCTCTGCACTGGCTACTGCAGGGCTCTGCTCCTTAAATAGCTCACGCTCCCCGTGAGGGCCCCGTCACAATGGGCGTCTCCATAGCCACCTCCACGGCTTAGTGATGGCGGCAGCATCGTGCCCATGGCCACTGGGCACCCAGGGGTTGGGAGTGGGTGAGCTTTAATGTCCCTTCCACAACAAACCAGGCTGTGACTGTAGGGCTGTAAAATACCATCTGCATTTGGCTGCAGAAGAGCTCTCAGCACTGAGGCAGCCCCAGGATCAGGTGCAGACATTGTGCAGGAACATCCTGTCTCTGCTGCTGGCCTGGGCAGAGGCCTTGGAGACCGTTCAGGGCAGGGCAGGCCTGGAGAGCAGCCAGGATCAAGGGCAGCACCGCCACCTCCTCTGCAAGAAGCCCAAGGGCTGAGGCTCTGCAGTCTCTCCTTTGCCCTGCACCACCCTTGGCTTTCAGCCCCACAGCAGAGCCCTTCTGCAGCCGCTTCTCAGCTCTCGGTGTTAGCGGGCAGCTCCCAAAGGCAGTTCTGCCTCTGCCGGAGCCAGAGCAATGGCCCAGCCCGTGCTGCGGTGTGTGGAGCGCTCCGATGGCACCATCAAGTGAGTGCGGGGCTCGGCAGCGCTGCAGGAGCGGAGCTGTGGGCCCTGACCCTGCTCCGGGGCAGACGCGGCTCAGTTCCAGCGCTCGGTGCTTCTGGGCAGAGCCTTCGGCTGCGGCTGCACCGCCGCCGTGACACCGGGCGGCGCGGGGGGATGACGTCAGAGCCGGCGCCACGGAGGGGAGGGCGGGAAGGGGCCTGAGGGGGCGGTGCGCGCGGCGCCTGTGGTAACCTGGGGGGCTGTGGGGGGGGAATGGCGGCGTGGAGGTGAATCGTGCCCGGGTGAGCTGGATGGAGCCGGGATCGGAGCTGGATGGAGCCCCTATCCAACATGGATGGAGCCCGGATCGAGCAGGATGGAGCCACGATCGGAGCGGGATGGAGCCGGGCAGGAGCGGGGTGAGCGGGGCTGTGGCAGGGATCGAGTGGGAAAGGCAGGGCTGTGGGTTGGGATGGAGCCGGGGGCAGGGGGTCGGGAGCAGGGATGCAGTGGGGTGAGGTGGGCTGGGCTGTGCCAGGAGGGCACGGGAAGCGGGGCCTGAGCCAGCACTGGAGGTGCGGGCAGGGCTGGAGCCCACGCTGGGGCAGGGGCTGGGCATGCAGGGGATGGCGGCAGGACCATTGTGTCCCACCAGGGTGGGCCCTCAGGAGCCTGAACCGAGGTCCTGTGCTTTTGGTGCAGGGGTGCCGAGAGCAGGCGGCTCCTTGGGGACAGCTGCTCGCTGCCCCTTCGCGTCAGGTAAAGATCTGAGCCCCCACCTTGTGTGTCCCGTGCACACCGTGTGTGTGCAGCCAAGAGAGTCTGGCTGAGAACTGCCCCGGGCCTGAACCACTGCCTTGGGCAACCCAGCCAAGGAGATGGGCACAGCCCCAGGCAGAGCCCTGACTAAGGATCCCCTGCCGTGCTGAATCAGCGCTGTCTGCGTTGATGAGCAGTGTGAAAGATGTGTGTGGAGGATTAAAGGGCTGGTTACAGAAGGAAACACTTGCAGTGCAGACATGTTTCCTGGCTCTAAGGGTCAGTTCCCAGGATCTGGAGCACATCTTTGTGTATTGTAAAATGTTACTGTGTCCAAATGCAATTTGTCATTCTTGTATTGTGAGACATGATGCTGATGATGTAAATGATGATAAGTCATGTTTGGCATCTCTTTTGTGGGTATATTCTTAATGCATAGAGAAGCTGAGATAAGCTTAAGCAATGGCTGTCTTGCTTTAGCCCTTTGCAGGACATCTTGTATCTATTGAGATGGCTGCAATGAAACAAGAGGCTGGCTCCAACGTGCCATTAGGGTGGAGAGGCTTCCCTGGGACTCCCTCCTACCGTGTATCATTGATGTGTGATGCTAAAGCTGTTTCCCTGGAACACATCCTAACCAGAATTGAGCAAGGAAGGTCAAAGTGAAATGAGAGCAGCAGTGCTCATCTCAAGTCTTGTTCATAGTTCTGCAACAGGAGAGTAAGTTGGGATTGGGATGGTTGTTAGGACCTTGCTGCTTTCCAATGTGAAAATCATGCAGTGAGGAATAACACTTTAAAGAACCTGGTGTTCTCTCTGTTAAGAGAAACAAATGAAGACAGGAATCCCATTCAAAGACCGTATCTCTCAATGCAGAACCATGATTGTCTGCCTTTTTGTTTTTCTTCTTTCCAGAGCACTGTGGAGTAAGTGGGGCCTGTGTCTGCCCCAGTTCCTCAGGTGGTCCCACTTGGAATCCCTCTTCCAGGGAAGGCTGACCATGCAGTAGACACAAATGCTCTTCTAGAAATGAGATCAGGTCTGAATGAGAGCTTTGAATCCAGGTAAAAACTTCTCTTAAGCGTTCATGTGGAACTTTGAGCCTCGAGACTTTTGTTTGCGTTTCGTGATGATTTTTATGAGGGTGCATTTCAGGAAGGAACTTAGAAAATGAACCAATGTGTTTAAATACACCAACTCTACTTGCACTTGATTTGATGTATTCAAACAATATTACTGACATAAGAGTTATTTCATACATGGCAGCAGTCTTGATGGCTTCCAAGATCCTGCTCTTAAGCTGTTGCATTTTGCTTTGTCTGCAAAAACCAGTGCTTGAAAGTACAGTATATATTATGAATTTGTCATCCACGTCCTCTGTGGATCATTGGCCTTCACCCACAGCCCAGGACATAAACATCCAGGGCTGAGAGAGCTGGGCTTGTTCAGCCTGGAGAAGAGAACGCTCCTTAAGGGGAGACCTTAGAGCAGCTCCCAGAGCCTAAAGAGGCTACAGGAAACCTGGAGAGGGGCTTTGGCCAAGGGCCTGTAGGGACAGGCCAAGGGGAATGGCTTTAACCTGCCAGAGGGGAGACTGAGATGAGCTCTTGGGCAGAAGTTCTTCCATGTGAGGGTGCTGAGGCGCTGGCACAGGGTGCCCAGAGGAGCTGTGGCTGCCTCATCCCTGGCAATGTTCGAGGCCAGGTTGGACACAGGGGCTTGGAGCAAGCTGCTCCAGTGGAAGGTGTCCCTGCCCGTGGCAGGGGTTGGAGCTGCAGGAGCTTTAAGGTCCCTTCCAACCCAATCCAGTCTGGGATTCTGTGATTGTATTCAATACCTTTAGCACTGGATGTAATTCTTCAATGATGGGCAAAATGAACCATGGATTCCTTCAAGTGCCATATATGTCAGTAAGGGTAAGACTGGAAAAGTAAATTGTGTTTTCTTCACCAGTGTCAGGAAACATGACCAAATTCAGGTTCCTCTTCATGCTGCAACAACCACCACCACATCTTGAGGGCCTGCATATGGACCTTGTTGCAGTGCTAACCAGTGCAGTTAGTAACTACTGCTTGTGTCATAGCTATAGAAGATCCATCATGCCTAAAACCTGGAACAGTGTCAGTGTGGGCATATATGTAAGAGCACCGAGTTTTTACAGTGATGCCTGTGACTGCCTTCTCTCAGGCTTTGCAATTTTACTGAAAATTAACTTAGCACCTTTCTAGCCCAGTTTAGTTGTCAGCAAAGTCACTCTCTGCAGTTGTCTTCATGTTTTGTCAGTAGCCCTTGGTCTGTAAGGATCAGTACCAGCTGCTGCAGCTATCAGCTGCTATGGTTCTGGTGACTGTGCTGCTGCAGACTCTAACCAGGAAAATCCTGAAAAGCTCTTGATAACCTTAAGGACATGGTGTGATGTGGCTTTTTCTTCAGGTGGCACCATGTCTTGAATGCAGACAGCTGCTGGGAGTGAATACAGCCACTTGCATTGGATGTGAGTCACCAATAGCTCCACAGCTGCAGCCCCAAACCAACATCTGCATAAAGGTAATTGAGACTAAATCTAACAAAGAAGCAATTTCCCTCCTGGCATGCATGTTTCTAACAGATGGTGACTTCATTAAAAACAGTTTGGTCCAGCTTGCGTTTCTCTAATTGCATGATGACAGCTTGAAGGGTTAGTAGGATTCAAACCACCTTGACTAGAAATAAGCATTAAAGGTAAACCATGTGAGCTGAGGAAGGTATCTTGGAGAGCACAGGAGGTAGCAGTGTGACAGACAGGACGCGTGCACTTGTGTTCAGTAGGGAGATGTTCTGTGATTCTGTCATTTATGGCCTTAGTATCACTGAGCATTTGAAGTTTATTGAATACATCCTCATGACTCTGCTTCCCTCAACTGATTGTAAGTGCTTGGCACAGACGGGCTGGCAGGACTGGGCAGTGGGGTGATGCCCAGAATGCTCAAGCGCAGCATTAGTCAGTGATCCAAAAGTGCTGGTGGCTCAACTAGACAAAATCTGCCCTCCAGAATGCTCCCAACCCAAGGGAATGGGGACCCAGGTAGGGGCTGTCCTCAACTGTTGTGGTCAGGGGAAAGGGTGTGAGAAGGAGGGAACTGATATTGCGTGTCCACAATTGGTGGATTATAGACACTGCCCCAAATTGGGTGTTTTCTGGCCGTCCTGATGCAGGTGCAAAGGCACTGCTGAGCTATTTGGTGGCAACCATCAAAACTGGAGACTCATTATTCTCAGCTGTGGTGGAATCTCGCTTGTGAGATACAGTGACTGTGCTTGGGCACCCTCACGGGGATAAGAATCATTCTTCTTGCAGAGAATGGACTTGCTGTTTTGTGGGAGTGCAGTGACCAAGCAAACTGGCACCAGTCTGTACAGACACCTGGAGGTATTGATCTGGATCTGCTGTAGTTGACACTGGAGGTATTGATGCTGCATCTCCTGTGGTTGACACTGGAGGTATTGATGCTGGATCTGCTGTAGTTGACACTGGAGGTATTGATGCTGGATCTGCTGTAGTTGACACTGGAGGTATTGATGCTGCATCTCCTGTGGTTGACACTGGAGGTATTGATGCTGCATCTCCTGTGGTTGACACTGGAGGTATTGATGCTGCATCTCCTGTAGTTGACACTGGAGGTATTGATGCTGGATCTGCTGTAGTTGACACTGGAGGTATTGATGCTGCATCTCCTGTGGTTGACACTGGAGGTATTGATGCTGCATCTCCTGTGGTTGACACTGGAGGTATTGATGCTGGATCTGCTGTAGTTGACACTGGAGGTATTGATGCTGCATCTCCTGTGGTTGACACTGGAGGTATTGATGCTGGATCTGCTGTAGTTGACACTGGAGGTATTGATGCTGGATCTGCTGTAGTTGACACTGGAGGTATTGATGCTGGATCTGCTGTAGTTGACACTGGAGGTATTGATGCTGGATCTGCTGTAGTTGACACTGGAGGTATTGATGCTGCATCTCCTGTGGTTGACACTGGAGGTATTGATGCTGCATCTCCTGTGGTTGACACTGGAGGTATTGATGCTGGATCTCCTGTGGTTGACACTGGAGGTATTGATGCTGCATCTCCTGTGGTTGACACTGGAGGTATTGATGCTGGATCTGCTGTAGTTGACACTGGAGGTATTGATGCTGGATCTGCTGTAGTTGACACTGGAGGTATTGATGCTGGATCTGCTGTAGTTGACACTGGAGGTATTGATGCTGGATCTCCTGTGGTTGACACTGGAGATATTGATGCTGCATCTCCTGTGGTTGACACTGGAGGTATTGATGCTGCATCTCCTGTGGTTGGAAATGGATTGTCACCAAGATCCATGGATTTGTGATGGGCAGGCACTATGGCCTAACTAAAACCTGAAGCCCACAGCACGGACTTGAAGGAGCTCTTCTATCTGCAGGGCTGAATAAGCGGAGCACTTTGTAAGGTCAAGTCCTCTCCTTATTACTGTTGTTGATAGTTTGCAGACACAATGTGAAACGAATTCTTTCTCTATTTAAAAGGGCAAAGCAATTTGTCAGGCGTGTGGCACAGGAAATCTACACCATAAGCACTGTGCGACTTGTGCAAGCAAGCTGCCTGAAATACAGACGTGAGGCTCCTTCCATCAGTCCCACAGGGGTTAATCAAATCAAAGCAGAACATTCTTTCTCTCTGGAGAACTGAAGTCACAGCCCTGTGTCCCTGCACCTCTCTCTGTTGCACACTGATATTCTCGTTTGCTTTTACCATCTCAGCCACAATCCGGAGCTTTTGCTTGGCTAGAGATAAGGAAAAGAGATCATTCTAAACATCTTCTTTAACGTTTTTAGCCTGTTTCCTTTGGAAGCAGCTCTGGAAGGCTGAGTTCAGGTTTATTCTGAGACGTGTTTGCACAAGAAGGCTTCTTGTGGAATCGATCCGAGTGTCTCAGAGCCCTTCCTGCGATGCCATTTCTATTTGAGTACATTCCTGTTTAAAAAGCATTCAGTCTGCTCAGGACATGGCCCCTGCTGTTCCCACCTCACCTCATCAGAGTCCTCACCTCTGCAGAGTGCAGCCATCTGTCTCTGCACACAGAGGCGCAGGGTCTTGGCTTCACACTGCTCCAAGAGGCAAACTCAATGAACCGCGCCTCCTGCCCAGGCCAAAGGCATTGCCATGTCCTTACGTAGCAAAGCAGCTGCAAATCTGTGCCTGAGCAGTGGGGTCTGAGGGGTCTCTTTCAGGTGACTTGGGGGGCAGTTGTGGGTCTGGTGGGGTCTCTTGAGGGGGCGTTGTGGGTCTGGGTGGTCACATGGGCAGTTGTGTGACTGGGTGATCACTTGAGGGTCACTTGGGGGGCAGTTGTGGGTCCGGTGAGTTAAGGAGGGAGTCACCTCGGGGGCAGTTGTGGGTCTGGGTGATCACTTGGCAGTAACTTCGGGGGCAGTTGTAGGCCTGGAAGGTCACTTGAGGGCAGTTGTGGGTCTGAGGGGTCACTTGGGGAGCACTTCGGGGGCAGTTGTGGTTTTGGGGAATCACTTGGGGATAACTTGGGGGCAGTTCTGGGTCTGGGGGTAACTTGGGGTTTACTTGGGGGTCACTCGAGGGGCAGTTGTGGGTCTGAAGAGTCATTTGGGGGTCACTTGTGGTGCAATTGTGGGTCTGGGGGTCACACGCTGGGTAGCTGTGGATCTGGTGTGTCACTGGGGGTGTCCGTTGTGGGTCTGAGTGGTCACTTGGGGGGCCGTTGTGGGTCTGGGGGTCACTAGAGGGCAGTTGTGGGTCTGCGGGATCACTTGGGGGGCAGTTTGGGGTCTAAGAATTTACTTGTGAGTCACTAGAGGGGCAGTTGTGGGTGTGGGGGGTCACTTGGGGGTAACATGGGGCAGTTGTGGGTCCGGGAATTCATTTGGGGGTCACTTGAGGAACCACTGTGGGTCTGGGGGTGACTAGGGGGTCACTTGGGGGGCAGTTGTAGGTCAGGGAGGTCACTTGAGGGGCATTTGTGGGTCTGGGAAGTCACTTGGGGGTTGCTTGGGAGGCAGGTTTGGGTATGGGGAGTCACGAGGGGTCATTTGGGAGGCAGTTGTGGGTGTGGGGGGCCACTAGGGGGGCAGTTGTAGGGCTGCGGGGATGACTCGGGGGGCAGTTATGGCTCTGGGGGTCACTGGGTGATCACTTGGGGGGCAGAGGTAGGTGTGCGGGCTCACTTGGGGGCAGTTGTGTGTGTCTGAGTGGTCACATGGGGGGCAGTTGTGAGACTGCGTGGTCCCTTGGGTGTGACTTGGGGGGCAGTTGTAGGTCTGTGGGGTCAATTAGGGGCTGTTCTGGGTCTGGGGGTAACTTGGGTTTCACTTGGGGCAGGCGTGTGTCTGGAAGGTCAGTGGTAGAGCAGTTGTGGGTCTGAGTGGCCACTTGGGGGGCGGTTGTGGTTCTGGGTGTCACTTGCGGGGCTGTTGTAGGTCTGGGGGATGACTGGAGGGCAGTTATGGGTCTTGGGGGTCACTTGGAAGGCAGTTGTGGGTCTGGGAATTCATTTGGGGGTCACTTGGGGAGCCATTGTGGGTATGGGGGTCACTAGGGTGTCACTTTGGAGGCAGTTGTGGGTCTGAGTGGTCAGTTGGGGGGCAGTTGTAGGTCTGGGGAGTCACTTTGGGGTCACTTGGAGGGCAGCTGTAGGTCTGGGATTTGAGGGGCAGTTGTGGGTCTGAGAGGTCTCTTTGTGGTCACTGGGGGCAGTTGTGGGTCTGGGTGGGTCACTTGGGGGGCTGTTGTGGGTCTGGGGTTTCACCTCTGGGTCACTTGGGGGCAGTTGTGGGTCTGAGGGATCTCCTTTGGGTAACTGGGAGGCGGTTGTGGGTCTGGGGTGTCACTTGAGGGGCAGTTGTGCATCTGGGGGATAACTGGGGGGGCAGTTGTGGGTCTGGGGGGTCACTCGGGGGGGGCAGTTATGGGTCTGGGGGTGACCCGGGGAGCAGCTGTGGTCTGGGGGGCTCACTTGGGAGGCAGTTGTGCATCTGAGGGGTCTCCTTTGTGTAACTGGGAGGCAGTTGTGGGTCTGGAGGGTCACTTTGGAGTCACCTGGGGGGCAGTTATGGGTCTGGGGAGTCACCTGGGGGGCAGTTGTGGGTCTGGGGCATCAATTCTGCACTTCACTGGCAGTGTGTCTCAGGCACTGGAACAGCCGCATTGCTGTGGGTGCACTGCAGTAGGTGCTGTGCTTGTTGCAGTGGTTGGAATAGCTGCAGTGTTTATGGCTCTCCTTGTCGTGTAGTAGCCACTGTCCCAGTCACTGGGGTTGCAGTGGCCGCAGTGCTTGTGGCTCGCACTGGAGAAGCCTCAGTGCTTGTTGCAGTGGTTGGAATACCTGCAGTGCATGTCACTGGAGTTGTGGCAGCCACAGCCCCTGTCCATGGCATTGGAGTAGCCCATGTGCCTGTCGCCAGGGTTGCAGTAGACACAGTCCTTAGGGCTTGGGTTGGAGAAGCCTCACTGCTTGTCCATGGGGATGGAGCAGCAGCAGTGTGTGTCACTGGCAGTGGAGAGGCCGCAGTGTTTGTGGCTGGCACTGGAGTAGCTGCAGTGTTTGTGGCTGGGGTTGACGTAGCCACTGTGTACATTGCAGGCCCTGGAGTAGCGCCATTACTGCTTCCTAGAGATGGAGTAGCTGCAGGGCTGAACACTGGTGGTGGAGCAGCTGCAGTGGTCGTGGCTGGGTCTGATCAACTGCAGGGCATGTTGATGGGGTATAGTAGCCACAGTGCCTGTCCTTGGCATTCAAGTGGCCAATGTGTCTGTCACTGTGCTTGGAGTATCGGCAGTGCTTGTGGCTTGGGTTGGAGAAGCCTCACTGCTTGTCACTGAGGTTGGAGGAGCCACAGTGCTTGTCACTGAGGATGGAAGAGCCACACTGCTTTTTGCCATGGTTGGAATAGCAGCAGTGCATGTCACTGGAGTTGTGGTATCTGTAGTTACAGTCATTGGCATTGGAGCAGCCTCCGTGCCTGTTGCCATGGTTGGTGTTGCCGCAGTGGTTGCGGCTGTTGTTGGAGTAGCTGTGGTGCCTGTGGCTGGTGGTGGAGTAACCACATTGTCTGTTGCTTTGCTATCAGGTCCTGTCTCTCCTCACTGCAGAGAATGTGGGAGTGATTCAGCCTTGCTCAGGGTAAGTGCTAATCAGAAACCACTATACCATCCCTGTGTTACCAGCCTTATCCTCAGACCTCAGCACTGCCCCAGCTACAAGGAGGAGTATGAACTCTCATACTCTCTATTGCCCTCCAAAGACCCCAGAAACCAATCCTCACAACCCCTCCCAATAACCGCAAAAGTCCCCAAAACACCCAATCCCCCAATAAACACCCAACCTCACAAAACTCCCAAAACCCCCGAAACCACCAACTCTCCACAAAACCCACAACAGTCCCCAAAAAAACCAACCCCCAAAACCTCAAAGTCTCCAAAAAACCCCCACAGCCCCAAAACATCCATCTTATCCCCAAAACATCCATCCTAACCTCCCAAAAAGCCCAAACCCCACAACCACCACACTCCCCCAAAAGGCACCCCCACTTACTTTCCCGGCTGCTGGCTCAGGCTGTGCAGGTGGAGGGCAGCTGTCTCCTGGGGCAGGGGATGTTTGCAGCCAAGGGTGGTTGAACACATCCTCCAGAGATGCTCTGTTGCAGGCGTACATGCACAAGCACCACCTGATGAGGTGCTGGCATTCTGGGGAGAATCCGGGAACCACCGCTCAGTTGCAGGAGGCTCCTGCCCACCGTGTGCCACCGTCCGCAGCGCCCAGGCCTGGGTGTGCTCAGCGCCGCACCCAAACCTCGTGCTCCATGATCCGTTTGGAGGAGAGCAGGATAGCAGGACATGTGCCACCTCCTCCAGCTGACCAAGGGAGATCAGCTGCCACCCCTAAATCCTGCCCTGCCCCTGCTGCCGCGAAGCCAGGTACCTACCGACAGAGACCTGGCGCTGGAAGGAGAGCTGCCCGCTGATGATGTCCTTGCAGCGCCGGAAGGGGAGGACCCCGCACACCATCTCATCCAGCAGCACGCCCAGGGACCAGATCGCTGCTGGACGGCCGAGGTAGCAGCGGTAGCGGAACCACTCCGGCGGGTAGTACAAAGGTGTTCCTACCACAGGATACAGGTACAGCTCATCAGGCGGATGCCGCCTGCTCCCGGATCCTCGCCCGTGCATCCGCAGGGATGCAGGGGCTGCACCGGTGGCCCCATGGATGTGGGGACACACACTCGGTGTGACCTGCCACCCTGTCACCAGCATGTGACTCTTGTTCACAAACTGCCCGCTACTGGAAGCACCCTCGGCTGTGGGCTCACCGCTAAATTGGGTGTAGACCGTGTCCCTGAGGAGGGTGCTGCAACCGAAGTCAATAAGCTTGACCTCTCTGGTGGCCAGGTTGAGGATGATGTTCTTGGGCTTGATATCCCTGTGCAGGACACCGCGGCTGTGGCAGTGCCGCACAGCCACCAGCACCTGGAAGAAAATGCCCCGCGCCAGATCCTCGGGCAGGAACCTCCGCTTTCTGATGAAGTCACAGAGGTCCTGAGATGGCTGCGGACGCTCCATAACCAGCACGAAGGAGTGAGGCAGTTCGAACCAGTCGAGGAGCTGGATGATGGCACTGCAGCCGGAGCGCACCTTCTTTAGCATGGCTATCTCCATGGGAATGCGAGTGCCGCTGGGCTGCAGGGGGACCATGACACCATCAGCTGGCCCAGGGGTCCTGTGCCTCCCTGCCTGGGATGCTCTGATGCCCCCCTGCCCGACCCCACTGTTCCCAGGTGCCCCCCCCTGCTGCGGGGATGCTCTGGTGCACCCCTACCCGGCCCCAAGGGTAGCAGGCACCCTCTGCCTGGGACGCTCCATGTCCCCTGGTGACTCCACACCCGCTCCCCTCGCGCTGTCCCGGTTTCCCTCCTCACGGCCCCACCGGCTCACCCCCACCCGCGCTGCCCCGCGCTGCCGCAGTGGCCCCGCGCACTCACCCGCTCGCCCCACGAGGAGATGCGCTCCCGAGCCACTCGTTTCATCGCCACCTGCGAGCCAAGCGCAGCGCTGGGCTGAGCTGAGCCCTCGGCCCGCCCCGGCCCCGCCCCGCCGCCGGCCCCGCCCCTTACCGGGGTGTTGTCAGCCAGGCGGACCCCTGCATACACCGCCCCGAAGCCGCCTTTCCCGAGCAGCGCTCCTGCACGGTAACGCTGCTCCATGGTGTCCTCGTCCTTCCCCACGCGGTTGCTACCGCTGCGCGCGGGGTCCCGGCCGGCCCCCGCCGGCCGCTCCGGACCGATGGGAGCCGCGTCATTGCCGGCGTTTCCCGGCCGAGGCTCTGCGGCGTGCCGCTCCCCGCCGGTGCCGGAGCGCAGATAGGCCGCCGGGTCAATTCGGGTGAGGAGCACCACGGGCACCTTGGCCGAGCGCGCTCCCGGTGCCGGCACCCCCGCATCCGCACCGCGGCCCGGGGGCTCGGGGGTCGCGGGTGCCGAGCGGCTGCGGGGCTGGGAAGGAGCGGCCGCGGCCCCGCTGCTCCGCGCTGCCCCGGGCACCCGCGTTTGGCGGCGGCCGCCGGAGGGCCCGGGGCGGAGCGGGGCCTGGGGGCGGGCCGGGGAGCGCCAGGGGGCGGTGCTGCCTCGCCAGACCCAGCGGGGGCGGCTCGCCCAGCGCCGCCACTGCCGGTACCGGGAGAGCCGAGCGGCGCCGCGGGCACCGCCGGGGGGCACCATGGCGGGGAGCGGCGGAGGGAGGGCTCCGAGGTTCGCAGCTGCCGCCGTTGCTGCCGCAAAAGCCGCTGCTAAAGCCGCTCAAGAGCCGCTGCTGCCGCTGTTGGTGCCGCTGCTGCTAAAGTCGCTGCTAAAGTCGCTGCTAAAGTCGCTGCTAAAGTCGCTGCTAAAGCCGCTGCCGCTGCTAAAGCCGCTCAAGAGCCGCTGCTGCCGCTGCCGCCGCAGCCTCGCTCTCAACGGCTCTGTCCACGCGCGCCCCGGGCGCCCGCTGCCACCGGGCGCAGCAGCCGGCGCGGGGGGTTCGCGGCCGCGGGAGCCATGGAACGGAGGAGCGGGCCCTGCCCTGCCCCGCGAGCGGGCTCGTGCGCCCCCCGCCCGGCTGCAGCCTTTGTGAACTGAACCTGAGCCTTTGGACCCTTCGGTTCCGAGTGGGAACTGTGATTTATTTCATTTCATTCGTTTGATTTCATTTCAGATTAGGGAAATATTCCTCACGTTGAGGGTAGTGAGGCACTGGCACACTGTTGCCCCGAGAAGCTGTGACTGCCTCATCCCTGGCAGCGTTCAAGGCCAGGTTGGAGCACCCTGCTCTAGTGGAAGGTGTCCCTGCCCGTGGCAGGAGCTGGAGGAGCTTTAGGGTCCCTCCTGATCCAAACCATTCTATGCCTTTATGACTGTGACTCTGCAACAAGCAGTGGGGAAGGCAGGCTGGGGTCCAAGCTGGTTTGGATGAGGTTGTGTTTGCTGCTGTGGGATAGGAGGGAGTGGCTGGGGGAGGTGAGGAATCTGGAAGGAATATGGAGTTCTGTGAGTCTTGGATGCTCAGTTTGAGTCTGAGGGAGACCTGGTTTTGTGCCTTAGCTGGAATGGAATCAGCTGCTGGTGAAGATGGAAGCCCTGAAGGAGAGTGGTGTCTGGAAGCCATGCTCAGATGAGCTTGCTCTGATAGCAAAAGTGTTTTTCCACTGCAGATGGAGTAAGCAGTCGATGGCTGCCTTGTCTTGTCCAAGGAGTTCTCTTGTCTAAGAGATGTCTACTTGTAAAGAGGAGCCAGCTCCTACTCTTTTCCAATGGGTGGGTCCCATTCCTAGGCCTTTGCTATCTCCTGCAAGCAGTCTTTCTCTTTGTTACTCATTGGAGAAGTCTTGGGGCCCATTTGGAGCAAAGCCTGGTGCGTGTAAGCATTGTCAGACACGCGGTGTTTAGCTTGAATTCCTGCCCAGGGAAAACAGCAACTGAGAGGGCTTTGCAGCAAGGGGCTGTTCTGGGGATGTGGGGAACTGTTGAATTCTTTGTGCCAGCTGTAGGCTTTCCTGAAGGAAAAGGAAAGGCCGGTCAGCCCTGCCTCGTATAACCCAGGGGATGCGTGTGGATGGGGAGTGTGAGTGGGACATGAGTCCCGGTGGGAAGGGGTTCACACGCTTTGTGAAGTAGAAGAGACAGCTTTCAACAGTAGAAAGTCAGGAGGAGCAGGTGCCAACGCAGTAAATTCCATGTAGAACAGGCTTTGGAGCTGGTTCCCTAGGTAGTGGTTTCTCTCTTCCGGCTGCTTTTGCTAGATCTGTACAACTGTTCTTAGGGTGTTGCAGCATATTTCCCACCTTCACTACTGTGAAATCTTTTAGAGGGCCATGTGGTCATGGGGAGACACTTGCTTCCTCAGGCTGGAGTTGCTCTTTGTGGAGGAATTTCTCCACCGTGCGTGTAAAAGTAACCGGAGGAGCTGCGTGTCGCTGTTGGGCTCCTACTGAACTGCAGGCTTGTGTCGTGTGCCTGCACAAGGGCCTCTTGCAACACCTTGGAGGAGAACATGTGCCAAGCCCTTCCCCTGCAGTGAGGAGTTATGTTCTAGAGAAGCATGCATTGTGAGCCTGTGGAGCCCTGGGGAATGGGATGCTGCCTTTCAAGTAGAGAGATGGGGAGACCTGCAGTGCACCAAGGCTGTGTCTTGGGATGCCTGTGGTCCAGCTGTGTTGTGAACCCAGCCTGGTGCTGGAGAAGCTGCAGTGCTGGATGCTGTCCCTGTGTGTAGTACTGGCCTGCAAAGGGGAGGCAGGAGAAAGAAGGTGAAATTGTTCTGAGTGTAAAGGGGAAGGAAGGTGAAAGTGGTGACTCTAATGGTGAGAAATGTCCAGAGATCCCTGGTCGTAGGTAGGGATTTGTTCTGTGTCTGCTGGTAGAGCAGAGATGTGAATTGAAAGAGCAGCTGGAAAACAAGCTTGTTGATGCTACTAGAAATAGCTCAAGGCATTTAGGAAACGTTAGTGTTGCTGTTCCCTTCCCTGTGAGTATTGTAACCTGTTTTCTCTTTTTCCTTCTCGATAGAATTGCTGAGGCTCTCTGAAATGTCTTTCCACTTGTGGAATTTCATCCCCTATGCCACACCTGGAGCGCGAGCACTTCTTGGCTGCTGATGGATCTCTTCTCGTCTAAAAAGGCAGGCAGCCTGTCAAGACGAATAAACGATAGCCACTGAAAAGCAGCAGGAAGAAGCACCTGAGGAGGGTTCAGCCCCCGAAACAGAACAACGTGTTCCTCAAGGACTGCTTCCCTTGCTGGAAGAGGAATGCAGAGAGAATGAAACCTCAACCTCCCTGCTGTCAGCAGGGTCGCAGCTGCCCTGGCTTCTCTCTCAGGCTGATGAGAGGCTGGGTCTCTCACAAGACCTTCCCTGCCTGCCAGGAACAGCTCAGGCCAGCACTCTTGAGGGGAACAGTAACAAACTAGAATGGGATCTCAGGGGAGAGCAGGGACGCATCTGAAGGTGGGACACGTGTGGAGGGCCCGCTGCAGAACACAAGGCTGTCTGTTGCATGAGGCCAGCGTTCAGAGTCACTGGGCATGTCTGCAGGCCCTGACGGATGTGCTGAGCAGAGCTGCATGCCAAGTGAAACTCCTTGCGCTCTGAAGCTACCTGAAGAGAGCAAAGTGCCATTCAGCAATGGGGTACTGAAAGAGGATGGTCCAGACCTGCGTGATGAGTGTAGCAAGGCAGCAAGGGATGGGTGAAGATTGCCCACAAGGTAAGGGATTTGAAAATCCTCTACAAAACTGTGGTGAAGAAGCATTTTATGTGCTGTGACCCTTTTGCTTCAGAACATGTGCAGATAAATCTTCCTCATGTTCAACTTCTCCCCTAGGTGACTCTTTAGCCCTCAGGTGCAGGTGGGTCTGCATTTGTTCTCTGAATTCCCATCTCCAGGATTCAATGTTAGCTGGGTGATCTTGAGGGTGTACTGCAAAGGGGTGAGCAGGCTGGTCCCTATTCAGCACAAAGGTTCTTGTCCAAAGCTGAGCATGGTCTCGAGTAGCCCAGTGAAATGGACTGTGGGTGTAGGCCAGGCTGTAGAAGGCCTTGCTGGTTTGAGACAGACCTGCTCATCCCAATGGTTTGTGCTTCAGTTGGGCAGCCTGTAGTGAGCCCTGGGCCCACCTCTGTGTTTGTGAGCTGCTGCTGGAAGGAAGGCCTGAGGCAGGTTTGCAAGGTGCTGCTGGATGAAGTGGGGCAGTGCTCTGATGAACTGGGATCAAATGGGTCAGTTCAGACCTTGCACCTCTCTTTTTGCTTGGAAGGGCAGGTGCATGCCAGAAAACCCCAACAGGGAGCAGGGCTCATGCGGTTCCCCCATCTCTGTGTGATGCTGTTGCCTTCTAGATCCTGGATAATGTGTGTGTGGCAGAAGGCAAAGCTGTCTGAGCAGATGTTAACCTGTGTGACCTTGGGATGGATGTTAAAATCCTTTCTAGGACACTGTGGTGCCAATAGCCCTTAGTGACAGGGCCGGTAGCCCTTGTAACGCCTACAGAGTAGTTGGAATGCTGGTTGTTATGAGACATGGGGATTGAGTTTGCCAACAGTTAAGGATTAAACCCACAAACCATTTGTGCCATGTTGCTCTAGTGAGAGCAGCCATAGGAAGAAATTGGTTTTGCCTTGTTGTGAATGCTGGTGTGACAAAAAGGTACGAGTGTGCTGTGGAGCCTGGTGGCAGGAAAGAGTGACAGCTCTGCAGTGAGACAGCTGAAGGGAGATGGGACAGAGCAGGAAGCTTTGATGTTTCTCAGTCTTGGTGGGCAGGTTGGGCAGTGGGAGCTGGGAATTTACTTCTCTGCTTTGGAGAAGGCACCGAGAGTCTCGTCAGGACTTGCGTGAGCTGCTGCTGAGCCCCTGCACAGGCAGAGATGGCCCTGGGCAGAGCCCTGCTGCCGGGAGGGGTGTGCAGGGCAGAGCTGAGCACACAGCCCATGGGATGGGGTCTGGGAGCAGTGAGAGGGAGCAGAGGTGGGCCCAGAGCAGCAGCTCCTGGCAGGGAGAGCTCCAGGCAGCAGAGACGTGGGCAGGGAGTTAGGGGGAAAGTGCAGCCCAGCCTGGGGAGGGTGCGTTCAGGCAGCTCTCTTGGTGTGAGGCACTGGAGGTGGCTGCTGGCCACGCTCTGCTGCTCACAGTCCTTTGCTTCTCCCTATGGGAGCTCCGTGATGTGCCCTTTGAAACTCCGTTCACCTGCTCTCAGCACTGGACAGGTATTTGTGGGGGATTTAGGTTCAATTTGTGTGTAAAGGCAGATTAAAGGCAGTGCAAGTGTAAGCAGAAGGCAAATGGGAAAGGACTGATGGACACTGCAGCTCTCCTGGCTCTGCACTGAGCTGGGAAGAGCTGAGAACTTCCAGTTATTTCAGTTCTCTTCCGAGCAGTGGCTGCCCCAGGCACACCTCGGCTGGCTCCAGCTCAGAGCTGCTCTCCTGGGAGCCCCCACCTCCTCCCAGGCCACCCCGGGGTGGCTGTGGGGTCTCTCTGCCCCCCTGCAGGATGGAGGATGTGGGCAGGGGGAGGGAAGGGCAGCACAAGGGACGTGACCACACCGGGGACTGTCACAGACCGGGGCACAATGGGCCCTGCTGTGACCCCGCTGCCAAGGGCAGGAGGCGCAGGGCGCCCAGTGCAGGCTGGAGCTGGAGCTGGGATAGTCCCTGTGCCAGGAGCTCTCGGGAACCTTCTCTGCAGCTCTCTTTGCAGGCAGCTGGGATGTGCTGGGCTTCCTCCATCTGCCATGGCCCTCAGTGGGGAACGGGGCCACTTGCTGGATCTGCTGCTGCACACCTGAAGGGAAATGGACTTGGAGCTGTGAGTCATTGTGCTTCCCAGGGGAATGGTTCAGGGAAGTCATCCTTGTGGGGATAACTGAAAGGGCCTTATTAATGACCAGTGGTAGTCAGCGACTGAATTAAAATCAAGTGGGAATCCAATGGTGATTTAGCAATAATTGAATTTTAATCCAACAGTGGTTTCAGAATGATTTGAAGGTGATGTAAATGATAATTTAGATGGTGACTTAAGACAATGAGTTTGCCTTCCAGTGTCTGTTTGATGCCTACAAGAAAGCTGGAGGGGATTCTTTACAAGGGTATGCAGTGATCAGCCAAGTGGGAATGGCTTTAAGTTGACAAAGGGGGCCGAATACGATGGGACCTTAGGGGGAAGTTCTTCCCTGTGAGCAGTCAGAGGTTGCTCAGATTGATATCCCTCCGGCAGCACGCCTTTCCTGGTTCAAGGCATGCAGAGAGGCAGCTGTGCCTGGATTGACCACTGATTGAATGTTGATTTGATGAGAAGGAGAGAAATTGTATTGAATAAGGGTGAGGACTGGGAAAGTGCTCCCTGCTCATGGTAAGATTGGAGTAAAAAAATGCAATAAACCCCCGGTTTGCCAGATTTTGTGGGGATTTGGGCTGTGGTGACCCCTAAAGCACCCCCAGAGCATCCTCAGGACCCACAGAGTATCCCCGGGATGCTCCTAGAGAATCCCAGAGAATGCCTGCAGCACCTCCATAGCACCCCATGGAACCTACCAGTGCTCATGTATCACAATGAGCATGGGGACCTCAGGGGTGGCTGATTCTGGACCTCCCCCTGTTCAGGTGTGCAAGGCCACGGAACCCCACGGAACCCTTCACCAGAGGCACCGGGAGACGACAGCTGCCCCACAGAACACAAGCTGCCGGTGGAGGAGGCAAGAGCAGCTCCTCTGGTGGTTCCCATCTTGGTGTCTCGGTGCTGATGATGCCTGTGGACACAGGAGCATGGAACGAGGTGGGTGACGATGGCGATCTTGGGGTGCCATAGGAATTGCCAAGAACACCTCAAGTGGCATCCCCAGAGTGGCTGCTTTGGACTCAGGTGTGCGAGTTGTGCTGGCTGAGGCGGCAGCCGAGCGCTGCGGCTGCCTTAAATCCTGGGATCTGCCTCATTTCTCGTGGGGAGAACAAGGGCCTGTGGGGATGGGACAAGGGGGAACGGCTTTAACCTGACAGTGAGGGGAGATTGAGAGGAGAGCTCTTAGATGCTCTTCTTGTGAGTGTGGTGGGACACTGGCACAGGGTGGCCAGAGAAGCTGTGGCTGCCCCATGGCTGGCCATGTTCAAGGCCAGGTTGGATGGGGCTTGGAGCAGGCTGCTCCAGTGGAAGGTGTCCCTGCCTGTTTCAGGGGTTGGAGCTGGAGGAGCTTTAAGGTCCCTCCCAACCCAAACCATTCCGTGCTTCTGTGACATCCTCAAGTTTGCAGTGCTGCCGGGCGGCAGCCCATGATGCTGGCACGCACTGCCGTGGGCTCGCTGGCAGGTGAGTGCTGGGCCTGGCTCTTGCCCTGGGTTTTTGGCCACTGCAGTGGGTGCTGCATGCGAGGAGGGATGCGTGAAGAGGCTCTGTGTTGGCTGAGGTGGCATGGTCCTGCTGGGACCTGGGTTTCCCAGCCAGGAACCCTGTGGGCAGGGACTGGGGCTTTGTCACTGCTGTGATTGCAAAGCAGGGAATCCCCTGTCCAAGGAGGTTGTGTTGTTCTCTGCTCCCTTGGCGCCTGTGCCTAGGACACCCCTTAGCTGCAGCCCATCAGTGCTGCTCTGCCTCCCTTTGGCTGCATGGCCTCGGTCCAGTTTCCTATATTGCAGACTAGGAAATGCTCTGTGTTCTCTGGGAAAGCCTGAGAGTCCCCTTCCAATCCTCACTTCGAGGGCATCCTCTCCTCAACATGATTCCTGAATCATGGAATCGCTGACTGGGTTGGGCTGGAAGGGTCCTTAAAGCTCACGCAGAGGATGGAACTGGAGGAGCTTTAAGGCCCCTTCCGGCCCAACCCAGTCTGGGATTCCATGATTCTCTGTGTGCCAATGTCGGTCACTCTCCCCTTCCCGTAGGTGGCTGTGACGCCCTGTTCCATTGTCCAGCTTGAGCTGTGGCCCCTCGCATGCTCCACCTCTGGACCAAAGGCACTGAGGAAGAGCAGCCCCTGAGGGACCTCCCCGAGCTGACTGGGCAGAGGGTGGTCCCCCTATGCACCTCCCAGAGCACCCCTGGGTGCCCAGTGGCCATGGGCACGATGCTGCCGCCATCACAAAGCCGTGGTGGTTGCTGTGGAGATGCCCATTGTGACGAGGCCCTCACGGTGAACGTTTGGTATTTAAGGAGCAGAGCCCTGCAGGAACCAGTGCAGAGGAGACCCCTCTGTCGGGAGGCTGCATCTGCCCTGGCTGCCCTGCGCATCCAGGTACGTGTTCTTTGACTTTGCCATCCTGGTTTAGTGTTGGCTCCAAACACACTGTGGGTGCGTGCTGCAAAGGGAGGAGAAGCTGTCAGGAGCTGTGCTGGTGCCATCCCAGCTGTGGGAGCAGGGGATGGGTGAGGAGGAGGCACTGGGCCTATTCGTGTGCTTGGAGCTCCCCTCTGCCTGCAGAGGTGCATCTTCTGCCATGGGCCAACAGGGGCATGGAAAAGTCAGGGTACCCTGGGACAAATGTAACCCCTGGTTTTGGGACATTGGGTATTCCCCAAATCCCTGCACCACCCTGGGGAGCTTTGGGGATCCCTCCAATGCCCAAATCCCCTCTGAACCCCCAAACTCTTCCCCTCAACACATCTCCGCCCTGGGTGAACATTGCTCGCCCCAGAGCGACTCAGGGTGCCCTGGGACCCAGGTGCCCCCCATTTTCGGCACATGGGAGATCCCCCAATATAATGTGTCTCCTACAGGGAGCTTTTGGGAATCCCCTCCCAAACCTCCGAATGTTCCTTGAACCCCCAAATCCCTCCAACCCCCAAATTCCTCCCGTTTATAGCAACGGGGCTGCCTAGGGCATCCAATGCGATTCAGCTGCCCTGGGATTGATGGAACCCCCATTTTTGGGAGAATCTCTGAAATAACAGAGCCATCCCGAGGAGTTTTGAGGACCATCCTGAATCCCCAAAATCCTCCCGGGATCCCCAAAATCTCCCCAGACCCAAAGCCCACAGCTCCAAAGCCACCCTGGCTCAGCAGAGTGGCACAGACACACTAAAACAGGAGTGTCCCGAAAAGTGGGGTCCCCCCAGCACCAACCCTTGGGGATCCTCAATGGTGCTCTGGGACCCTGAATCCGCTGTGGGTACCCCAACATTGCTTTGGATTCAGTAGTGAATTCAGGGGGCCAGAGAGGGTGGATCCCCAAAAAGGGGCACCCCAATAAAGGGGCACCCCAAAACCACACTGCCCCCAGATGGCCCTGGGGGCACCCAAAGTAATCGTGGTGCCCCCAAAATCCTGGGGTAACCCCAAATCTCCTTGAAGCGCCACAAGAGCAGGCAGGACCCCAAATGGGATTCCTGGGGCAGCCCAAGAGTGACCTGCACCCTGCCATTACCCCAGGCCCTCCCAAATGAACCCGGGAATGCAAAATCCTGGAGGGGCCCCACCAAACACCCCCACCCCCAATGGGGATGCCCCAAGAAAGCTGCTTCCTCCCCCAAGCCACCAGCCCCAAATTGCTTCTTGTTCCCAGAAACCACACCCCATGGGCATTGCAACCCCGACCCCTTGTATCAGGAAGCTGTGGGGCAGCCCCAGAGTGGGGGGGTGCCTAATTTGGGGTGTCCCCCAAAAGACCACCAGCAAGGAGGTCTGGTGGGGGATGAGCAGGAGCACCTGCAGCCGGGACAGGGATATTGAAACCCCAGCAGTATGTGGGGCCATAGTGGCCTCTGTTGGTGTGTATGGTGCAGACTGGTCTGTACTGCTCCATACTGGCACGTGTAAATACGCAGATGACACCAAGTGGGGTGGGAGCGTTGATCTGCTGGAGGGTAGAAGCTCTGCAGAGGGATGTGGACAGGCTGGATCCATGGATTGTGGCCAATGGGATGAGGTTGAGGAAGGCAAAGTGCCGGGTCCTGCACTGGGGCCACAACAACCCCTGCAATGCTCCAGGCTTGGGGAAGAGCGGCTGGAAACTGCTCCTGGGAAAGGAGCTGGGGGTGCTGAGTGATGGAGCTGAGCATGAGCAGCTTGTGCCCAGGCAGCCGGGAAGCCCCCAGCATCCTGGCCTGGCTCAGCACCAGTGCGGCAGCAGGGCCAGGGCAGGGATTGTGCCCCTGCACTGGGCACGGGTGAGGCTGCGCCTCGAGTCCTGTGTTCAGCTCTGGGCCCCTCACTACAGAGAGACATTGAGGTGCTGGAGCGGGGCCAGAGAAGGGCACCAGAGCTGTTGCAGGGCCTGGAACACAGTGTGATGGGAACAGCTGAGGGAGCTGGGGGGTTCAGATGGAGAAGAGAAGGCTCAAGGGGGACCTGATCACTGCCTACAGCTGCCTGAGAGGAGGGTGGAGGCAGGAGGGAGCTGGGCTCTGCTCCCAAGGAACAAAGGATGGAACAAGAGGAAACGGCCTCAAGCTGCACCAGGGCAGGTTTAGGTGGAGCTGAGGAACAATTCCTGACCCAAAGGGTGCTCAGGCATTGGAACAGGCTGCCCAGGGCAGTGCTGCAGTCACTGTCCCTGCAGTGCTCACACACCGTGGAGGCGAGGCCTCAGTGCCATGGGTCAGTGGTGGCCTTGACAATGCTGGGGTAAGGGTTGGACTGGATGAGCTGAAAGGGCTTTTCCAGCCTGGTCGATTCTATGATTCTGTGATCCTTTCTGCTGAGGCACCTGGGAACCAGGTATTTGCTGTTGGTGTTCCCTCGGTGAAGGGAGGTGCTTCTAAACCTGGTGAGGGTTTGAAAGGCCGTTGTAACGCTGATGGCTCTGCATTTACAGGCATCTGCAGTAGTTTGGAAACTTCAGTCTGTCCTTGAGGTAATGTCACTTCCTCTGCAACCCCCGGTACATAGGCATGCCATTTTCTGCCAGTGGTTTTGTGCAGCTGCATCCTGAGGAGCACTTCCCTTTGGGATGCTGTCAAGTCAATTGAATGGATTGAATGGATGGTTTGTACTGGTTGTTCTTGATCAATGTTCTCAGTTTGTTTCACTGCTGGGACTAAAGACAAGAGTTCCTTTTCCCACTCTGAACATCTCGGTTCTTTGTCTTTTAAAGAGGTGACTTGAACATTCAAGTTCTTTTTGGTCCATCAGCGCCAGTTTGAAGAAGTCCCAGGAAGAGCCATGCTCAGCAAAACCCCATTCCATTATGAGAGGGTGGTGGGGGTGTACAGGCCCCTGTGACTGGTATGGTTTTAATTCCTGTATTAGGTTTTTCCTGCTTCCTTACACTCTGGATTCCATTTCTGTAGTTTCTGCTTTTGTAACAGTGGGCGAGCAATGACAGAGAATCCAGGTCCATATTTCCTGCAGTATCCTGGAGGAGCCATAAGCTGTTGTAATTCCTTCCTAGCCTGGGACATCTGCCCTTGTTCTGGTTGTGTGAAGGTGTCTGCAGGAATCACTGCACTGCTGCCATGCACCAGGTACCCCCTGATTTGACTGCTTTCTGCTTGGTTTCTGACATTGCTCAGGTGGAACTTCAACCTCTGCACCATGGAGTGCTTCCCACCCTGCTGTTGCTGCAGTTCTTTGGGGCAATCTCCTCTGATTAAGACATCATCTGTATATTGGTACATTTTCACCTGCTGAGGAAGTGAGACCTCCTGTGGGTTTGTGGTGTTCATGGGAGGGAGCTGAGTCCCCTTCCAGCCCCAGGGCAACAATCCCAGGAGGAGATGCCTCACCTGACCAGGCTGAATCCCTTCGTTCAGCAGGGCTAAAGCAGATCCCAGCCTGTCCTGGCCTGGCTGTCCTGTCTGATGATGGGACAAGGTGCAGGCTGCTCAGAGAAGTGGCTGTGCCAGCATCCCTGGAGGTATTTAAAAGGCATGTTCTAAGGGACGTGCTTAATGTATTGACTTGCCAGTGTTCAGTTAACGGTGGACTCAATGTTTTTAAGGCTCTTTTCCAGCCTAAATGGTTCCATGATTCTACAAAATCTTGTTGTTCAGACCAAAATCTGTTTCCCATCACAGAACTGACCCTGCAGGAAGGCAGTGTGTCTGCCAGCTGAGGGGGGGAACATCAGTGCTTGCTTCAGGCTGTTTCCCACGGTGTCTCCTGGAGCCCCAGGGTGCCCTGGAGGGAGCCCAGGTTGCAGAGGCAGAGTGACCTTGTGCTGGGCCTCTGCTGCTGAGCTAGGCCGGGCTCCTGGGACACAGATAGATGGTGGCAAGGGGGCAGCGCTGCAGAGAGACAGCTCTGCCCGGGAGCAGGGGTCTCAGAGAGCTTAAAGGCCCCTGGCAGTGGAGGATGCTGAGAGCTCCCTGCAGGAGAAAGCTTCCCAGCGCTGTGCATGGTAAGGCTCTGGGTTCAGGGCAATGCAGCTGCAGTTGCTGGAGGGATCTCTTCAAGCTGCTGCCTCGGACAGTCCATGGGATGTGTCAGGAGGACTCTCTTGGTTTGTCTGTGTAGATGAGGAGGAGGATGTGCTACAGGGCAGGACTTCCCTCTGCACCATGCGAGGGACAGGACAAGGCAGGTCCCTTGTCCCGGGCTGGCTGCAGGGTGTGAATGTGGGTGTGCAGCCAGGGGTGCCCAGCGCTGTCCTTGCGAGCAGGGTCCCTGCAGCCCAGGGGCTGTGTGCTGGGGCAGGGACTCTGCTGCCTGCCAGGGTCAGCACTCAGCCTGCCCGGGAGCTCATCACAGCGCTGGGGGAGAAGCTGGGAGGGAAGGGTTGACCCCAGCAGGGCAGCCAAAGGACCCTGCTGCTGTAGAGAGGGTGCTGTGTGGGTCAGGGCTGCTCAGAGCTCCAGATCAGCCCAGGTCATTTTCAAGAAGACTTTCAAATGGGAAGCTCAAGGCAGGGGTTGCTGTAAAGACAAAGAGCTTTTGTGAGCCTGTGTTCTCTGTTTCCTATTTGTGCTGAATTTGGGGGTAGAAATTTAAAGGAGCTCTCATGCTTGAACAAGTCTCTGAGACTCCTGAGGTGGAACTTTGAGTGACCAGCAGGTCTGATACGAGCACCCTGATGTGCCTTCAGCCACTCCTCTGCCTATGGACAGCCCCAGCATCATCCATGAGGCTCTGACCTGCCCTTATCCACTTGCAAACAGGAACACATGCCCAGGCAGTTCCCTTAAAACAGGCAGGATTTTGGAGGACCAAGGTGAGTGCAGAGAGGTTCACATGAGCTCTGTGAGCACTTCCAATGGAAAGACATGGGACAGGGAAACACCTCCCGGCAGGAAAATCTCCAGGTAGCTGGGATGTGATCTGGGAATGGGCGAAAACGAAACCGAGAAGTGCTGTGGCAGGGAGATTCCAGAACTATGTGCCTGAGCCCTCGTGTGCAGAGCCCTTCGCCTTAGCAAGCCCCCTTGGCTCCCCTCCCACCCAGCACAGCTCTGCCCTCAGGGCCGGGGGTCCAAGGCATTACCCCCCTCCCCTGCAGGCAGAGCTCCCACAGAGCTGTGGTTCCGCTCTTCAGCCACGAGCCCAGTGCCCTCTGCAGAGCCCCGGGGCTGGGAGCAGCTGCCGGGCAGTGCTGGTGCTGGGAGGTGGGGGCACGGCTGGGGCAGGGGAACGCTGTCCTGAGAGCCGCTGCTCTGCCCGCGTCTCTCTCAGCCGGGCCCATGGGAGATGCTGGGAGCTGACCAACCCCTGGAACTGGCCAAGTGCCTTTGCCATTCCCCTTCCTTAGCACTGGGAGTGCAGATGCTGACACCCCTCTGCATTAGCAGGGGCTCCATAGGACAAAGCTGAGCACCAGGACTGGTCCCTGCCCCTACCAGCTCTGCAGAGTATGAGTGATGGATCAAGAGCCCATGTGCAGATGCTCTGCTCTTCACTGCACACAGGGCCAGCATCAAAGAGGGCCCCAGGCATGGAGCTGAAGGAACGTCTCCTAGAAAAGTGTGTCTGTGTCTGGGAGGCGGAGGGTCTGTGCGAAAAAGTTTGTTTTGAGCAGTGTTCCCTAACTTGTCACAGTCTTTTTTTTCCCTAAGTTAGGACAGCAGATGTCCAGCGGCAGCTCCATCACCCGCTGCCTCCTGCTGCCATTTGCAGACACACGGGAGCTGCAGCTCTGGTACTTCTGGCTCTTCGTGGGCATCTCCCTGGCTGTGCTCCTGGGCAACGGCCTCATCATCACCAGCACAGCCTGCGACCAGCACCTCCACACCCCCAGATACTTCTTCCTCCTTAACCTCTCCCTGCTGGACCTGGGCTGCACTGTCCCAAATTCCATGGCCAGTTCCCTCTGGGACACCAGGGACATGTCCTGCACAGGCTGTGCTGCACAGCTCTTTTCTTTCTCTTTTTCATCTTAGCTGAGTTTTATGTTCTTACCGTTGTGTCCTACGACCGCTCTGTGGCCATCTGCAAGCCCCTGCACTACGGGACCCTCCTGGGCAGCAGAGGTTGTGTCCACATGGCAGCAGCTGCCTGGGGCATTGGGTTTCTCCATGCATTTCTTCTGCGAAATGCCCCACATCCTCAAGCACTGCTGCTCACATTATAATAGGGAAGTTGGAATTACTGGTTTTTCCGCTTTGTTATTTTTTGGGTGTTTTGTTTTCATTGTGAGGTCCGATGTGCAGATCTTCATGGCTGTGCTGAGAATCCTCCCTGAGCAGGGATGCCACAAAGCCTTTTCCACGCGCTTCCCTCACCGGGCCGTGCTCTCCCTGTTTGTCAGCACTGGCGCGTTTGCCTGCCTAAAGTCTCCCCCCATCTCCTCCCCATCCCTGGATCTGGTGCTGTCAGTGCTGTCCTCGGTGGTGCCTCCAGCAGTGAACCCCCTCATCTACAGCCTGAGGAATCAGGAGCTAGAGGATGCTGTGAGGAAGCTGGTGACTGGATGTGTTTGAGCAGCCGTACACTGCCTGCTGTCCTCCACAAAGGGCTCCAAGTGTGGGTGATGACAGCCCATGTCTGTCTTTCTTGTTTTACATTTGTTTTCCTTTTTCAATTGGTGATAATGAAGTCTTCATAGAAAGGTAAGTTTTCACCCTTCTGCTTAAGTAGCCACCCGTCTTGTGCGACCCAGACTTTGTGACACTGGGGTCTCTCATTGTATTTAAGAGAAATAAACGACCCTGCAGCAACATCTTCTCTGTGATATGTCCTCATATGGCAGGAATGAAGGGGGATGAGATCACCTTTCTGGATCCTCAAGCTCTGGGATGGCTGCTGTGTGTCTGGAGCAGGAAGAGCTCTTGAGGAGCCCAAGGGCTGGGGCTGTTGTGCTGGAGTGGGGAGATGGGATAGCATAGGGGGGGCTGCAGAGCTCTCAGGGTGTCCTGGGCAGGGGACACAGGGGTCCCTGCAGGGGACTCGCCTGCAGTGGCACAGGCTGGGGCTGACTGGCTGGGAGCAGCCATAGGAAAAGTCTGGGTGGGCAGGAGCGGGACAGGAGGCAGCGTGTGCCCTGGCAGCAAGGGAGGACAGCAGCATTGCGGCTGTATGACCCGGAGCATGACAGGAGAACAAGGGAAGGGATGCTCTGCAATGCTCCATCCAGGGTTCAGATCCCCACTTGAGGAACACTATTGACAAGCAGGAGTGTGCTTGGCAACGGGCCCTCAGGACAGGCAGGGACTGGAGCACGGTGCCTATGGGGAGAGGCTGGGGGAGCTGGGCTTGTCCAGCCTGGAGAAGGGAAGGCTGATGGGGACCTGGGATCTTGGGAAGGGAAGGCTGTTGGGGATTGGCTGCTTGTACCGGCAAGGAGGACATGGAGAATACAGAGCCAGGCTCCTCAGCATGGTGCCTGGCAGGAGGACAAAAGGCAATGGGGGCCAGTGACAGAGGAGAGGTTCAGCCAGGACAGAAGGCAACCTTGTTCCCATAGGCTCAGGCAAGTGCTGCATGAGGTCACCCAGAGAGGCTGTGCAGTCGTTGGCCTTGTGGGCTTCCAAGTGGGGCTGAATCAAGCCTTGAACCACTTGCTCTGACCCTGTTCCTGACACGTTGGACTTGACAACTCCTGGGCCCCTTCCAACCTCTGTTCTCTTATGATCCTACAATGATGGGCTTATGAAGGGTCACAAAGATGCTCTAAGGGCTGGAGCACGTCTCTGATGGTGACAGGCTGAGAGAGCTGGGGGTGTTCAGGCTGGAGGAGAGAAGGCTCCAGGGAGACCTTACTAAGCCCATACCTAAACAGGGCCTATGAGAAATCTGGAGAGGGGCTCTTTGCAAGGGCCTGTAGGGACAGGACAAGGAGGAACTGCTTTAACCTGACAGAGGGGAGAGATGAGATCTCAGGAGGAAGCTCTTCTCTGTGAGGGTGGTGGGACACTGGCACAGCACACGGTGCTCAGTGAAGCTGTGGCTGCCCCATCCGTGGCGGTGTTCAAGGCCAGGTTGGACACAGGGGCTTGGAGCAAGCTGCTGTAGTGGAAGGTGTCCCTGCCCATGGCAGGGGGTTGGAACTCAATAACCTTTAAGGTCCCTTCCAACTCAGCCCAGGCTGAGATTCTATGTTTCATAAATCAATAGCATGTTGAGGAGAGGATGCTCTTGAAGGAGGATTGAAAGGGGACTCTTGGGCATTCCTAGAGAATAGAGAGCGTTTCCCAGTCTGGAATACAGGAAATATTGGACTGAGTCCATGCAGCCAAATGGAGTGAGAGCAGCACTGCTGGGCTAAGGGGTGTCCCAGTGTGCTGGAAGGGAGCACAGAACAGCAACTTGTATAGGGGAGGCCCTGCTTTGCAAGGACAGCAGTGACAAAGCCCCAGTCCCTGCCCACAGGGTTCCTGGCTGGGAAACCCAGATCCCAGCTTGACCATGCCACCTCAGGCAGCACAGAGCCTCTTCCCACATCCCTCCCTGCATGCAGCACCCACTGCAGTGGCCAGAAAGCCAGGGCAAGAGCCAAGCCCAGCACTCACCTGCCAGCGAGCCCACGGCAGAGCGTGCCAGCATCATGGGCAGCACCACATTTGCTGCATCTCTGGAGAAGATGTGTGTCATCACAAAGCTGTGGTGGTCGCTATGGAGACGCCCATTGTGACGGGGCCCTCACGGTGAGCGTGGGCTATTTAAGGAGCAGAGCCCTGCAGGAACCAGTGCAGAGGAGACCCCTCCGTTGGGAGGCTGCATCTGCCCTGGCTGCCCTGCACATCCAGGTACGTGTTCTTTGACTTTGCAATCCTGGTTTAGTGTTGGCTCCAAACACACTGTGGGTGCAAAGCAGGAGCCTTCTGTGTGCAGGAGCTGCGGGTGTCAGAGGTGCTGAGGAGGAGTCAGGGCAGGAGCAGCCCCTGGGCAGTGCAGCTGCCGGTGCTGTCGGGCCCTGGCAGGCGCAGGCAGAGCCCAGAAGCCCACCGGGCACTGCGCAAGGTGGGAAGGAGCTGGTGGGCTCCGGCCACACCTGCGCAATCCTGACTGCGGCAATGCCCTTGGGAGCCCTGTGCTCCCCCAGCAACAGTGCCAGGGCAGGAGCTGTTGCTGGGCCTCCCCTGCCCTTGGCAAGCACTGCCCCAGCCCCAGCCCCGCTCGGGAGCTGCGCTTCCTGAGCCAAGGAATGCTGCTGGCAGCTGCGTGCCCATACAAAGAGCCCAGCTCCAAGAGTGCAAACGTGCAGCCCCTGCTGCCGCTGCAAATCAATATTGTTGTATTAATAATAATAGCAACAACAGGAATAATAATAATGAGTCCCCCCATATCTCCAGATCCCCCCTCCCCAATGATCTGTGGGGTGGTTTCTGGTGGCTTTAGCCCCTGTTTGAGGGCTCTGCTGGTCCCCCAAATTACTCTCACACCCTCCCTCTGAGAATGGGGACATCAAGAGGCTCTTGGCTCTGCACAAGCCCCTGGCAGCCGGGTGGGACCCCAGAACCCGGCACCCCCGAACCCAGCCCCCCCTGTGACCACCTGTGGGTTTGTGGTGTTCATTGGAGGGAGCTGAGTCCCCTTCCAGCCCCAGGGCTACAATCCCAGGAGGAGATGCCTCAACTGACCAGGCTGAATCCCTTCCTTCAGCAGGGCTAAAGGAGATCGCAGCCTGTCCTGGCCTGGCTGTCCTGTCTGATGATGGGACAAGATGCAGGCTGCTCAGAGAAGTGGCTGTGTCAGCATCCCTGGAGGTATTTAAAAGACATGTTCTAAGGGACATGGTTCATGTGTTGACTTTCCAGTGTTCAGTTAATGGTGGACTCAACGTTCTTAAGGGTCTTCTCCAACCTAAATGGTTCCATGATTCTGCAAAATCTTGTTGTTCAGACCAAACTTTACCTCTCATCAGAGAACTGACCCTGCAGGAAGGCAGTGTGTCTGCCAGCTGAGGGAGGGAACATCAGTGCTTGCTTCAGGCTGTTTCGCTTGATGTTCTCCTGAGTCTCCTACCAGCCCAAAAAGAAACCCAGGATGAGATGCTTGGATTGACTCATCTGCATCACTTCCACCAGCAGTGGTGCAAAGAAGATCCCTCCCTCATACTCCTGGAGTGTCCTCCGTAATGACAGGACAAGAAAAGGAGTTCCCAACTTCTGTGTTCCTGATAGTTAAAATGACCCCACAGGAAGGCAGTGTGTCTGCCAGCTGCAGGAGGGAACATCAGTGCTTGCTTCAGGCTGTTTCCCATGGTGTTCTGGAGACTCAGGAAGCCGTTTTGTTGCTAAAGGATGGGGGCAATAGAAAGGACACAGACACCAATGTAAAGAATGATTGTATTTTACTATGAATATTAAGGTAATGTAGAAACAAAATGATAGATTGGATAAAACTTTCAGCTTTTTTTCCAACCAGCCCCTCCCTGTTGGTGAGCACGAGGTCAGGCATGGCACCTCTCCTTGTCGGCTCCTCTATTACTTACAAAAGGAAGTTGTCTTCCACACAATTGAGGAACCTCCTGGATTGCTTGTTCTGGGCCGTACCATCCCTTCAACAGATCTCAGGGTGGTTGAAGTCGCCCATGAGGACAAGGGCCTGCGAACGTGAGGCTGTTCCAATCTGTCTATAAAACAGATAGGCTGTTCCTATCTGTTTGCTTCAGGCTGTTTCCCATGGTATTCCCCTGGAGCTCCAGGGTCCCCTTGTTTTGCTAATGGATGGGGACAATAGAAAGGACACAAACACCAATGTAAAGAATGATTGTATTTTACTATCAATATTAAGGTAATGTAGAAACAAACTGATATGTTGGATAAAACAATTAACTTGTTATGCTCTAGGTTTAAGCAATGAACAAAATAAGCAAGGTAATGCACTTAATCATCGCTATAAGAGGAAGAGAAGAGTGAGTATGGAAAAGATACATCACCTACTGCCTAACTACGTTACCATCATCCAGATCCGCAGTCGCTGGGGGGGCCCTGTTGCAGCGAGGCTTTGGAGAAGCTCTCCCAGCAATTGGGAATTTCTACGTGGTGCATCCACCTGTAGGTAAGGTCTCCAAAGTCCCTGCAAGAGCCTCCAGCTTTTGTAGACCCAAATCAGCAAGTCAGAGTGGCTTGCATATTCCGTTGTGCAGAAACATCTGGTGGTGCCCCCGACCAACCGAGAGCAGGGCTTGGCCAGAGCCCAGGGCGCGGTTGGTGGGTTTCCTAAAATACCTTGCAGACAATTGCACCAGATCCTTGCAGACGGTTGCACAGAATCCTCGCAAGAGTCATCAGACTTACAGGATCCATTTTGGTATTAAACCAGGTAGCGCAAGCGGTTTGTTGAGTCGAGAGATAAGGTTTATCTATTTCAGAACATCAGCATCAGCAGTTCATCGTTCTGTCTTAACATGATGTCAGCTAGCACAAAGGGCATTGATCATTGTACAGGATTCATGTCTAAGTCATCTCTGGCTTGGGCCTGTTGTTTAGGCCCTAGCACTTCAAGAGGCCATTCCCACGTGGGCATAGCTGGGAACCAGTTTTGTCCTGCCATGGGACGTGGCACAACTCACCCAAAAGTGGCAACACAGGAGCCGGTGGGCCAGGTGAGGATGATGAAGGTGCTGTCCTCATTGCTGCCATCCTCTTCTTGCTCTTCTCCTACCAGTCTCTCCAGGCATGAAAGATGGATGGTGTGCGGTGTAGGGTTGTTGGATGCTGAAGCCAGTTCCGATTCCATCACTGCAGCACTTGTCCAGTTTGATCAAAGTCCATTCTTCATTAACGTGATGATCAAGGGAGTCAGGTTCAGATCCTCAAATCCAGGACAGTGGGGACAGGTGCCACAAGGCATCCCGCTCAGTGATGGGTGTTCAGCCACCATGGACGTGATCACATTGAGTGTGCACTGAGCAAGGCACTCATGTCATCAGATGTTGGTGGTGATATCCTCATTGTCTGCCTGCCCTGCCACTGCTGTTTGCTCCCTGTGGCAGCCGCCCTCCACGATGTTCTCCGGTCAGGGAGAGCACTGAGCAAGGCACTCATGTCATGGGTGTTGGGGATGCTGTTCTGATTGTTCCCCAGCTCTGCCACTGCTGCTGGCTCCTTGGGGAGCTGCTGGATCTGGGCAGGCTCAGCGGAGAGCGGCAGCCCCGGGACAGAGGGCAGCACACAGGCACACACAGGAGGCGGCATGGCTGGAGCAGTGAAGCTCATGCCTGGCACCTCTGATGCCATGGGCAGCTGGAGAGGGAGCGTCTCTGTTGGGAGAAGCAGAGAGGTGCTGGTGTGAGAGCTCGGCAGGCAGAGGCACCTGGGGGTTACCTGGGGGCAGGAGCAGCCGGAGGAGCGGGAGCTGCTGCTGTACCTGCCATGGCAGTTGGTCAGTGTCAGCTGGGTGGGGGCCAACTGGCCCCTGCCTCGGGTTCCGCCCCAGTTCCACCAGTCCTGGCTGCTTCAGCAGCCTCGCGGGGCTTTGGGTTGTCAGACACAGCAGCTGCCCCTCGCAATGCTTTCCTGCCCTGCTGGTGATCTCCTGTCCTGAACAATGGTTTCCCATGACCACGAGGGTTTCCCATCCCAGCAGTGGTTTTTGGGGAGGTGAATTTCATGTCCAAAGACAAGGGATGGGGCCAGAACCTCTGGTCTTGCGATGCTGCCATGCATGCTTCCCAATCTTCCCTAGTGGTAGAAAGGGGAAGGGGGCTTGTGGCACTTTTGGGTTGTTTTTCCTCCCCCCTCTCAGGAGAGTGATCCCCCTGCGATGGCATCTTTGCTACCTGTCATCACACTGTCACTGGTGTTTGGGACCCTGGTTGGTGGGACCCACAAGGCATGTCATGAAAATTCTCTTCCCCCTAACTACTAGATCAGCCAGTCTTAATTAAGTATTAATAGGTCTTTTCATGATGTATGTGCATATATATATGTACACTGTAATATGATGAGGTACTGGATTTTTACTGGAAGCTTCATCCCAGCCCTGGAACTAGGACTTTTCTTTAGGGTATCTTAGAGCTGTCTGTGAAGGAGAAGGGGTATTGCAGCACAGCAGAAATAATGGCAGAATCCCAGCCCCTCCAGCCTGTCTTTGAAACCCTCCCACTGTCCCGCACTCCATTAATCAGTATCTCTTGCAGGACTGGCTCCAGGGACATGTGCATCACTAGACAAGAGCAGGACTGCAGCAGAAGTAGCATGGGTGCCTGGCAGAGTTTGACTCGGACTAGTAATTGGTAGTGAGGGTGCTTGTGCTTGGTTTCAGTGTGTGGTACATGGCCGTTTGAAGGGTGTGAGAACCCGGTGTAGAACCACATTTGGGGCTCCCCAGTGGGACTGGAACACCCCTGTAATTCTCTCCTTTGCATCCCAGCCTCTGGGCACGGTGGGCACGGGCCACTTGCGGATTGTGGTGGCAGTTTGTCAAGGCAGATGGGACACAGCTGACTGCATGAGCCAGCGTCTGCCCAGAACCTGGGCCCTGATGATCTGCACTGCCGGCTGGGAATGACTTCACCTCTGGATACTGCACTATCAGGGCAGTAGGGTCTCCATGGCTATGCTGTGCTGTACTGTGCTGTCCTATGCTATGCTGTGCTATGTTGTGCTGTGCTATTCCATTTTAATCCCTGCACTGACTATTTGTCAAGTAATGATGACCCTGTTATTTGCCTGAAATATCAGCTGCTTTTTCAGCTCCAGAATCAGTTTTAAGGACAAACAACGGTTCCAAGTGGAAACAGGGTTTAATTTCATTTCATTGACTTCATTAATTTCAGTTCATGTTAGGAAAATCTTCCTCACATTGAGGGTAGTGAGACACTGCACTCTTGCCCAGAGAAGCTGTGGCTGCTCCACCCCTTGCAGTGCTCAAGGCCAGGTTGGACACACGGGCTTGGAGCAGCCTGCTCCAGTGGAAGGTGTCCCTGCCCATGGCAGTGGTCAGAACTGGATGAGCTTTAAAGCCCCTTCCAGCCCAGCCCAGTCTGGGATTCCTATGTCGGTCACTCTCCCCTTCTCATAGGTGGCTGTGGCGCTCTGTTCCATTGCCCAGGTTGAGTTGTGGCCCCTCGCATGCTCCACCTCTGGACCAAAGGCACTGAGGAAGAGCAGCCCTTGAGCGACATCCCCGAGCTATCGGGGCAGAGGGTGGTCCCCCCGCAGCGACTCCCAGAGCACCCCTGGGTGCCCAGTGGCCATGGGCACGATGCTGCTGCAATCACAAAGCCGTGGCGGTTGCTGTGGAGACGCCCATTGTGACGGGGCCCTCACGGTGAGCGTGGGCTATTTAAGGAGCCAGATCCCTGCAGGAACCAGTGCAGAGGAGACCCCTCTGTCAGGAGGCTGCATTTGCCCTGGCTGCCCTGCGCATCCAGGTACGTGTTCTTTGACTTTGCAATGCTGGTTTAGTGTTGGCTCCAAACACACTGTGGGTGCGTGCTGCAAAGGGAGGAGAAGCTGTCAGGAGATGTGCTGGTGCCATGCCAGCTGTGGGAGCAGGGGATGGGTGAGGAGGAAGCACTGGGCCTGTTCATGTGCTTGGAGCTCCCCTCTGCCTGCAGAGGTGCTGGGGGTGAAGCAGGAGCCTTCTGTGTTCAGGAGCTGCTGGTGTCAGAGGTGCTGAGAAGGTGTCAAGGCAGGAGCAGCCCCTGGGCAGTGCAGCTGCCGGTGCTGTCACTGGGAGCTCAGCACAAGGGGACCTGCCTGGCCCCGGCAAGGCCCGCAGAAGCTCAAGGGGCATTGTGGAAGCCTAGAGGGTTGCTGGTGGGCTCTGGTAAAGCCCAAGCCAGCGTCGGGCATTGCACAAGGCTCCAGTGCTCTGCTGGGCTCTGGCAATGCATTCCGGAAGGTGACAAAGGCCCTGGCAGGTGCAGGCAGAGCCCAGAAGCCCACCGGGCACTGCGCAAGGTGGGAAGGAGCTGGTGGGCTCGGGCCACACCTGCGCAATCCTGACTGCGGCAATGCCGTTGGGAGCCCTGTGCTCCCCCAGCAACAGTGCCAGGGCAGGAGCTGTTGCTGGGCCTCCCCTGCCCTTGGCAAGCACTGCCCCAGCCCCAGCCCTGCTCGGGAGCTGCGCTTCCTGAGCCAAGGAATGCTGCTGGCAGCTGCGTGCCCATACAAAGAGCCCAGCTCCAAGAGTGCAAACGTGCAGCCCCTGCTGCCGCTGCAAAGGAGCAAGGACAGAGTCAGTGTTGAACTCCAGCCCCGAACTCAGGACCAGCCCCGCTCGCTGAGCACCCGGGTGGGATGGGGAGGAGAATGGGAACCATGTAAAACCCACGGGTGGAGATAAGAACAGGTCAGGAACTGAAATCAAGCACAATATTGAAATATTAATAATAATCCCAACAACATGAACAATAATAATAATAATGGGTTCCCCCATATCTCCAGTTCCTTCTTCCCCAGTGATTTGTGGGGTGATTTCTGGTGGCTTTAGGCCATGATTGATGGCTCTGGTGATCCCCCAAACTATTCTCCCCACCCCCACACCCCGAATGTGGGGACCTCCCCATGAACCCCCAAATTCCCCCCATTTACCTCCATGACCCCAGAACCCAGTACCCCCGAACCCAGGTGCCCCTTCACCCCAAAATCCCAGCAGGGAGCCCCAAATCGCCCCGGACCCAAACCCTGCAGCTCCAAAGCCGCCGCAGCTCAGCACAGCAGCCAGGGGCCCCCTGAAAAAGGGGTGTCCCGAAAAGTGAGATTCCACCGGCTGCTGCAGTGGGGTGCTCTGGGGTGCCCTGGGACCTCAAATCCACTGGGGGGACCCCAACATTGCTTTGGGTTCAGTAGTAAGTTCAGGGGTCAGAAGGGGTGGACCCTCCAAAAGTGGCACCCCAATAAAGGGGTACCCCAAAACCACGCTTCCCCCCCAAGAGCCCTGGAGGCACCCAAGGCAGTCATGGTGGCCCCTAAAATCCTAGGGTAACCCCAAATCTCCTTGACAGCAGGCAGGACCCTGAAAAGCTGGCCTGTAGAACCCCCAAAGTGAACCTCACCACACCATCACTATGGGTCTCCCCAGATGAACCTCGAGACCCAAAATCCTGGGGGGGCCCCATCAACTGCCCACACCCCCAACTGCAGGTGCCCCGAAAGAGCGCTTCCCCTCCCCAAAGCCACCAGCCCTGCATTGCTCCTTGTTGCCCCCAGACCACACAACATGGGGCACCCCAAATCCTCCCCACCTCTGGTATCAGGGAACCGCGGGGGCAGGGGGGGAGCAGCCCCAGAGTGGGGGTTGCCTAATTTAGGGTGTCCCCTCCAAAAGAGCACCAGCCAGGAAGTTGGGTGGGGGATGAGCAGGAGCACCTGCGGCAGGAACAGGGAGCACTGGGATATTGAAACCCCAGCAGTGTCTGGGGCCATAGTGGCCTCTATTGGTTTGTACTGGTGCAAACTGGTCCCTACTGCTCCATACTGGGATGTGTAAATTTGCGGACAGCACCAAGTTGGGTGGGAGCGTTGTTCTGCTGGTTTCTACTTGGTTTCTGACATTGCTCAGGTGGAACTTTGGCTTCCTGGAGTGCTTCCCACACTGCTGTTGCTGCTTCCCCTACCTCTGCGGGGCAATCTCCTCTGACTGGGACATCATCTACATAATGGTACATTTTCACATTCTGAGGAAGTGAGACTGTTTGTAGGAGTTCAGCAAGTGCAGCAAGAGCAACCGGGGCTGAAGAGTGGTAAAGGTTTGCTGTAGACCTTACTAAGTACAAGCACATTTCTCTTTATCCTCCTCTTGAAAAGGAATCATATAAAGAACATCTCCTTAAGCCTAATGCTGCCATCCAGGGCTGTGCAGCTGCTTGCAAAGTCTCTGTAAGTTTGCACTGTTTGGTGCAGCAGCTCTCAAGGACCTGTGTTGCCATTTAAACATCAGCAATTAATTGTTAATCACCTTCTTCAAGCAGGTTCGGGACTCGCCAAACTGGTGAGTTCCATGGGAGTGAGTTCTGGAAACGAGGTTTTGCTTTTCCAAATCGGCTGTGATTTCAGAGATTGCCTTTTGTGCTGCTGCAGACACTGGGGATTGTGGTACATGGGTGATCTTTGAATCCCACCTCCTGTGGGTTTGTGGTGCTCATGGGGGGAGCTGAGTCCCCTTCCAGCCCCAAGGCTACAATCCCAGGATGAGATACCTCAATCAACCAGGCTGAATCCCTTCCTTCAAAAGGGGTAAAGGAGATGCCTGCCTGTAATGGCCTGGTTGTTCTGTCTGATGATGGGACAAGAAACAGACTGCCCACAGAAGTGGTTGGGTCGCAATCCCTGGTGGTATTTAAAAGACATGGAGATGCGGCACTTGTTGACAAGGCTCAGTGGTGGACTTAACAGTGTTTTGTTAATGGTTGGAGTCGATCTTTAGGGTCTTTTCCAGCCCAAGTGGTTCAATGATTCTACAAAATCTTGTTGTTCAGACCAAACTCTGTCTCTAATCAAGAACTGACCCTGCAGGAAGGCAGTGTGTCTGCCAGCTGAGGGAGGGAACATCAGTGCTTGCTTCAGGCTCTTTCTCATGGGGTTCCCCTGGAGCCCCAGGGAGCCCTGGAGGGAGCCCAGTGGGGCAGAGGCAGAGGCACCTTGGGCTGGGCCTCTGCTGCTGAGCTAGGCCGGGCTCCTGGGACGCAGATAGATGGTGGCAAGGAGGCAGCGCTGCAGAGAGACAGCTCTGCCCAGGAGCAGGGCTGGGCACTGCCTGCAGGCACTGAGGGGATAGGATCCGGCAGACAGATGTTAAAGGCACTCTGGAGTGGATGGACAGAGCTGAGCTTGTGCACAGAGAAATCTTCACATCTGTGATCACAAGAAGTCTCTGGCAGCAGCAAAATTAAGATGAGTATCCTGGAGGGATCTTGCAGAGCTGGTGCATGCCATGGCTGATGGAACCCTGTAAGGGTTTACTCTCCAGGCTTTGTTAGCAGCTGGAGGATGTGCTGCAGAGCAGGGCTTCCATCTGCACCATGCGAGAGACAGGACAGGGAAGGTCCCTTGTCCTGGACTGGCTGCAGGGTGTGAATGTGGGTGTGCAACCAGGGGTGCCCAGTGCTGTCCCTGTGAGCAGGGTCCCTGCAGCCCAGGGGCTGTGTGCTGGGGCAGGGACTCTGCTGCCTGCAAGGGTCAGCACTCAGCCTGCCCGGGAGCTCATCACAGCACTGGGGGAGAAGCTGGGGGGGAAGGAAGAACCTCTGGCAGGGAAGGGAAAGTGTTCCTGTGCACTGGAGAGGGTGCTGTGTGGGTTCGGGCTGCTCTGAGCCCCACATCACTCTGAGCACGTTTGCAGAAGGTCCTTCTGAAAGACACTGAGGCAGCGTTTGCCTGATAGGTAAGGATCCTGAGCTGTGATGTTTCTCACTCTTGGTGGGCAGGTTGGGCAGTGGGAGCGGGGAATTTACTTCTCTGCTTTGGAGAAGGCACCGAGACTCTCGTCAGGACTTGTGTGAGCACTGAGAGGGAACAGAACTGGGCACAGAGCAGCAGGGGGTATTGGCGGGGGGGGGGTGGGGGTATATAGTAGTGACTGCAGCAGATAGACCCGGCCTCCCACGTCTGGCTAGGGGGGGTGGGGGAGATGCAGTGTGGGTGTGTGCGATTGCCACTGGCGGACCTGGCCTGTGCCGGTTCGCTGCGGGCAGAGGGAGCAGGTGACGGGGGCGCAGTGCCGGTGCTAGACCTCGGACTCCCTTCTTCTTGCTTCTAGTTTTTTTTTGTGTGGTTTGTTTTTTTTTGGGGGGGGGAGGTGGTTTTGGGATGTTGCTTTGTGGTGGAGCTGTTTTGGTTTTGGGGTTTAATATTTTTTTTTCTTCATTTTATATGTATTCTGCTTTTTTTTTTCTTTCTTGTTTTGTTTTAAATTCTTTTTTTCTCATCAGTCTATCTATCCATCGATCGCCCTCCGCCTCGGCATTCGCCACCCCCACGCCCACCCCCACCCCCTCGGGAATGTTTCTGTGCAAAAAGAACCTCGTGCACACCCCGTTTCTGTTTGTGTTCTCCTTCCCTTTCTCTCTCGGTTTACGTTCTTGGTCCCCCCCTCCCTCCCTCTCCTTTCCCTTACGCCTTCGTTTTATTGAAAGAGGAGGCGGCGGCAGCTGCCAACAGCGGAACAAACCCGACTTCATTTCTGCCTGAGAGGGTGCGCGGAACCCTCCGACAGCCCCCCGGCCCCAAAGCCCCCCCGCCCCATGTCCCAGCGCTCGCGCGCCTGGGTGTGTCTATGTGTACGAGTGTACGCGTATGAGTGCAGGTGTACGTGCGTGTGTACGAACGCACGCCTCTCCTTCCCCTCTCCTCCTCCCCCGTCGATCGCCGGCGGTTCGCGAAGAGCCCAGACGCTCCCCCTTCCCCAACCTCCTGCGGCGCCTTCTGCCGGCGGGTTTGCCGCCCTGGGGAAGGCAAGAAGGAAGGGCGGCAGCAGGGAGAGCTTAGGACCCCGCGGCGTCCCTGTCGGCTCCCTTGCCCTAGGCGGCGGACGGAGGAAAGTCCCAGCAGGGCGTGGCCTCCCGTCCCCCTCCTGCCGCGGTTCCAAAACTCAAAAGGGGGGGGGGGGAGGAAGGGGGCGTGGGCCGAACAAGGAGGTGAGAGGAGAAAAACAACAGAAAATAATACCGAGAAACCCCAAGCAAAACGCACGGAGAACTCCTCCGAAAAAATAAAATAAAATAAAATAAAATAAAATAAAATAAAATAAAATAAAATAAAATAAAATAAATAAAAAAAAAATAAACAAACACACACACCACCCACCCACACACCCCCACCCCCGTCACACGCACACCCCCACCATCCGCAGTCCACCTGTGCGTGCGCCAGGCTCGGCTTCTGCTCCCCGACCACTGTCTCCTGCCTGCCTGCCTGCCTTCCCGATCCGGGGAAAGAAGGAAGGGAGGAAGGCAGTTAGGAAGGAAGAGAGTTAGGAAGGAAGGGAGTTAGGAAAGGAAGGAAAGGAAGGAAAGGAAGGAAAGGAAGGAAAGGAAGGAAAGGAAGGACGGCAGCAGGGATAGCTTAGGACCCCGCGGCGTCCCGGTCGGTTCCCTTCCCCTAGGCGGCAGACGGAAAGTCCCAGCAGGGCGTGGCCTCCTGTCCCCCTCCTGCCGCGGTTCCAAAACTCAAAAGGGGGGGGGGGAGCGGGGAAGGGGCCGTGGGCCGAAAAAGGAAGTGAGAGGAGAAAAACAACAGAAAATAATGCCGAGAAACCCCAAGCAAAACGCACGGAGAACTCCTCCGAAAAGATAAAATGAAATGAAATAAAATAAAATGAAATAAAATAAAATAAAATAAAATATAAAATAAACAGAAACACACCCCCCACCCCCGTCACACGCACACCCCCACCATCCGCAGTCCACCTGTGCGTGCGCCAGGCTCCGCGCCTGCTCCCCGACCACTGTCTCCTGCCTGCCTGCCTTCCCGATCTGGGGAAGGCAGGCAGGCAGGAAGGAAGGAAGGATAGCTTAGGACGCGGCGCATCCCTGTCGGCTCCCTTGCCCTAGGCGGCAGATGTCCCGTCCCCTGCTGCCACGCTCCCTGCCGGGGTACCAGAAATCAAAAGGGGGGGGGCCTGGGGGGGTGGAAGGCGGGGGCTGAAAGAGAAGGGGGGAGGAGAAAAACAGAACAGAAAGAAGCAAACCGAGAAACCCCAAGCGGAACACACGGAGAACTCTCGTGGAACAGGAACTCGCTGCTCCTCTGTTCGAGAAAGCAGGGTTTTATCGAGGGACAAAGTCAAGAAGGCAAAAGCAACAGCGCTGGGGGCGGGCGTGACGGTGGCCAGAGGCGCACCCACCGAATAGCGTTTGTTAGGGGTTTCTATACTTTCGCTCTTGCATTAGCCATATACACCTTCATCATTCCTGCGTATACGCGGGGAATAGTGTAACTAGCTTCAGAAACTTCCTATCCTAAGTCTCCTCCTCTCGGCTCCTGCACACTGCTCTCAGGTGATGGAGGGCCGGGGTCTTCTTGAGCTTGAAGTAAGCAGTCTTCCGCTGGCGGGCGGGGGTGTGTGTTTCTGTGCGTGCGTGTGCTCGCGTGTGTGCGTCTGTGTGTGTCTCTTCGAGATGAAGTAAGCAGTCTCCCTCACGGTGCGCTGTTCACCTTTGGCGCAGTTGGATGCCCCAGGAATCACGAAACTAGCTGAAACCAGCCGTACCTGTCATTTTTCTGAGAGCTGGCAAAGACTGAGAACGGCGTGACCTTCCTGCAAAAGTGATTGCAGGATGGGCAGAGGAGGAGTCTCCAAAGCCAGCAGATGTTTGGGAGGCGCTGTCTTTCAACCAACTGATAAGTAGAAGGATGGTGTGAAATAACCCCTTCCTGTTTAATGGGGCCGCTAAATCCTCTTACCCCACACTTAACGATGTAAACATTGTTCTTTACCTTCGGCCCTAGTTAAGCTAAAAGTGCTTTAACCTTCCGTTTCGCAGGCACTAGCTTTTCTCCTATCAAGCCGCCCCCCCCCCCCCCCCGCCTTTGTTTTACCTTTGCAAATTCTTTTGCTATAGAACTGCATTTTTACTGGGGAGTTCTGGCGAAGATTTTATCGCTTTCAACTTGTCTAACCTTATGCCTTTAGCTGGCTTCGTTTCTGTTACTGCGAACTCATACAGGTGTATCCACATCGCAACACCTACCCTAACCCCCTAACCCTAACCCCCTAACCCTAAACCCTACTCCCAACCTCTAACCCCTAAACCCTAACTTTAACCCTAACCCCTAACCCTAACCCCTAACCCCCTAACCCTAACCCCTAACCCCAACCCCTAACCCCCTAACCCTAACCCCTAACCGTAACCCTAACCCTAACCCCCTAAACCTAACCCCCTAACCCTAACCCCTGAACCCTAACACCCTAACCCTAACCCCCAACCCTAACCCCCAACCCTAACCCCTAACCCCTAACCCTAACCCCTAACCCTAACCCATAACCCTAATCCTAACCCCTAACCCTAACCCAACCCTAACCCTAACCCAACCCTAACACTAACCCCTAACCCTAACCCAACCCTAAGCCTAAGCCTAAGCCTAAGCCTAAGCCTAAGCCTAAGCCTACCCCTAACCCCAAACCCTACCCCTAACCCTAACCCCTAACCCCTAACCTAATTACTAAATCCTAACCCTAACCCCAACCCCTATCCCTATCCCTAAGCCTAACCCTTAACCCTTAACCCTAATCCCTAACCCTGAGTCTTAACCCCTAACTCCTAACCAACCCCCTAACAGCCTAACAGCCTAACACCCTAATACCCTACGTCTTAACCCCTAACCCTAACCCCAACCCTAACCCCTAACCCAAATCCAAACCCTAAACCCTAACCCTAAACCTAAACCCTAAACCCTAACCCTAAACCCAGACCCTAAACCCTGACCCTAAACCCTAAGCCTAAACCCTAATCCTAAACCTAACCCCTAACCCTAACCCGAATTCCTTAAACATAACCCCTAATCCAAACTCTAATCCTAACCCAACCGTAACCGTGCACCCTAACCCCAACACTAAACCCTAACCCCTAACCCTAACCACAACACTGACCCCTAACCCGAACCCTAATCCTAACCCAACCCTAACCCCAAACCCTAACCCCCACACTAAACCCTAACCCAACCCCTAGCCCTAACCACAACACTGATCCCTAACCCAAACCCTAATCCTAACCCAACCCTAGCCCCAAACCCTAACCCCCACACTAAACCCTAACCCAAACCCTGACCCCTAACCCTAACCCCAACCCCAACACTAACCGCTAACCCCTAACCCTAACCCCAACACTAACCCCTAACCTGAACCCGAATCCTAACCCAACCCTAACCCCAAACCCTAACCCCAACACTAACCCCTAACCCCTAACCCTAACCCTAATCCTGACCCAAACCTAACCCCGAACCCTAATCCTAACATTAAACACTAACCCAAATCCTAACATCTAACCATAACCCCAACACGAACCCCTAACGCCCAATCAAAACCCCAAACCCCTAACCCTGTGACTACCCCTAACCCCTCACCCAAAACCTAACCCCTAATCCGAACCCTAAACCCTAACCCGAACCTTAATCCTGACCCAATCCTAACCCCGAACTCTAACCCTATCACTAAACACTAACCCAAATCCTAAACCTACACCATAACCCCAACACTAGCCGCTAACTCCTAATCCTATTCCCTAACCACTAACACTGACCCATAACCCCTAACCAGTACCCTAAATTCTAAACGGAACTCTAACCGCTAATATGAACCCTAACCCCTAACCCGAACCCTAATCCTAACCCTAACCATAACACTAAACCCTAACCCAAACCCTAACCCCTAACCATAACCCCATTAACCCCTAACCGTGAACCCTAACCCCTAACTCTTAACCCCTAACCGTGACCCTGAACCCTAACCAGAACCCTGAACCCTAACCCGATCCATTAAAGCCTAACAACTAACCCCTAACCCTTACCCTAACCCCTAACCCGAATCCTAATCCTAACCATAAACCCTAACCCCTAACTCTAACATCTACACCCATCCTAGCCCGTCCTGTAATTCACCACCCTAGCCCTACTCGTAACCCCTCCCCCAGCTCCAGTCTCTCCCCTAGTTTCTCCTCTAACCCCTCCCCTAATCCTAACACCACACATAATCTCTTCCCCTCCCCTAAACCTAGCCCCTCCGGTAACTTGATCCCACCCACAGCCAAAATCCTGACCCCTGTTCAATTCTCACTCTCTCTCTGTAAAAAGTACACGCTACCAAAAAAAGCTTCAAAAACAACATAAGCACTAAAAGCACCACAATAAAAACAATCCACTAAAAAACAGGGCACGCTACCAAAAAAAGCTTCAAAAACAACATAAGCACTAAAAGCACCACAATAAAAACAACCCACTAAAAAACAGGGCACGCTACCAAAAAAAGCTTCAAAAACAACATAAACACTAAAAGCACCACAATAAAAATAATCCACTAAAAAACAGGGCACGCTACCAAAAAAAGCTTCAAAAACAACATAAACACTAAAAGCACCACAATAAAAACTATCCACTAAAAACCACAATCCCACAGACATTACGTTTCTTCAATGAAAATTCCCGGTTCAGCACTGACGCATAATCTTGTTCAATCAAAGACCAAGGTACAGAATCATAGAACAGTTAGGGTAGGAAAGGACCTTAAGATCATCTAGTTACAAGTCCTCCACAAAGACACCAAGTTACCCTATCTTCGACAAAATTCTCCAATCAGAGACCAAGTTCTCCAATCAATCAGAGACCAAGTTCTCCAATCAATCAGAGACCAAGTTCTCCAATCAATCAGAGACCAAGTTCTCCAATCAATCAGAGACCAAGTTCTCCAATCAATCAGAGACCAAGTTCTCCAATCAATCAGAGACCAAGTTCTCCAATCAACCAGAGACCAAGTTCTCCAATCAATCAGAGACCAAGTGCTCCAATCAATCAGAGACCAAGTTCTCCAATCAATCAGAGACCAAGTTCTCCAATCAATCAGAGACCAAGCTCTCCAATCAGAGAATAAGTTCTACAAAGACAAAATTTTCCACAGAACAAGTTCAACAGTCATAGACCAAATGCTTCAATTACAGAACAAATTTTACAATCATACACCAAATTCTAAAAATCACAGAACAACTTCCACCATAATAGACCAAATTTTCCTATCAGAACATGTTCTCCAATCAAAGACCAAATTCTGCAATCACAGAACAAGTTCTACAAAGACAAAATTTTCCACAGAACAAGTTCTCTAGTCATACACCAAATGCTCCAATTACAGAACAAGACTTCCAATCATAGACCAAATTCTCCAAACACAGAAAAAGTGCCCGACAGAACAAGATCTCCAAAGAAAAATGAAATTCCCCAAACATAGAACAAGTTCTATAATCACAGAACAATTTCTCCCATCACAGAACGAATTCCCCAATCACAGACTAACTTCTCCAATTAAAGATCAAATTCTCCAATCACACAACAAGTTCTCCAGTCATAGACCAAATTCTAAAATCACAGAACAATTTCTCCAACCACATACCAAATTCCCCAACCACCAAACAAATTCTCCAGACAAAATTCTCCAATCACAGAACAAATTCTCCAAAAAGAGACCAAATTCTGCAATCAGAGAACAAGTACTCCAATCACAGACCAAATTCTCCAATCACAGAAAAAAATCTCAAATCAAAAAACAAATTCTCCAAGCACACGCCAAGTCCTCCAAGCACATGCCAAGTCCTCCACGCACACGCCAAGTCCTCCATGCACACGCCAAGTCCTCCATGCACACGCCAAGTTCTAAAAATCACAGAACAATTTCTCCAATCATAGACCAAATTCTCCAATCACCGAACAAATTTTCCTGTCATAGAACCAATTCTTCAATCACAGAACAAGTATTCCCATCAAAGACCAAATTTTCCAAAGAACAAATTCTCCAATCATAGGCCAAACTCTCCAATCACAGAACAAATTCTCCAAAGACCAATTTCCCCAATCACACAAGAAGTACTCCAATCATAGACCAAATTATCCAATCAACAGAAGAAGTTCTCCAAAGACCAAATTCTCCAATCAAAGTCCAAACTCTCCAGCCACGGAACAAATTCTCCAATCAAAGTCCAAACTCTCCAGCCACGGAACAAATTCTCCAATCATAGACCAAAAGCATCAATCACAGAACAAGTTCTCCAGTCATAGACCAAATGCATCAATCACAGAACAAGTTCTCCAATCATAGACCAAAAGCATCAATCACAGAACAAGTTCTCCAATCATAGACCAAAAGCATCAATCACAGAACAAGTTCTCCAGTCATAGACCAAATGCATCAATCACAGAACAAGTTCTCCAGTCATAGACCAAAAGCATCAATCACAGAACAAGTTCTCCAGTCATAGACCAAATGCATCAATCACAGAACAAGTTCTCCAGTCATAGACAAAATGCTTCAATCACAGAACAAGTTCACCAATGACAAAACAATTTGTCCAATCACGGAACATGTTCTCCACGCAGGGAGCCCATTGTCCCATCACGGAACATGTTCTCCACGCAGGGAGCCCATTGTCCCATCACGGAACATGTTCGCCATGCACGGAGCCCATTATTCCGTCACGAAACACATTCGCCATGCAGGGAACCCATTGAACTGTCACGGAACATGTTCTCCACGCAGGGAGCCCATTGTCCCGTCACGGAACATGTTCTCCAAGCAGGGAGCCCATTGTCCCATCACGGAACACATTCGCCACGCAGGGAACCCATTGACAGTCACGGAACATGTTCGCCATGCAGGGAACCCATTGACCCGTCACGGAACATGTTCTCCACGCACGGAACCCATTGTCCCATCACGGAACATGTTCGACACGCAGGTGACCCATTGTCCCGTCACGGAACATGTTCGCCACGCAGGGAACCCATTGTCCCGTCACGGAACATGTTCGCCAACAAGGGAACCCATTGTCCCGCCACGGAACACGTTCTCCATGCAGGGAACCCGTTGTCCCATCAATGAACACGTTCTCCAGGCAAGGAGCCCATTGCCCCCTCATAGATCATGTTCTTCAAGCAGGGAGCCCATTGTCCCATCACAGACCACGTTCTCCACACAGGGAGCCCATTGTCCCGTCACAGACCACGTTCTCCACGCAGGGAGACCATTGTCCTGTCACAGACCACGTTCTCCACAAAGGGAGCCCATTGCCCCGTCACAGAACAGGTTCTCCACTCAGGGAGCCCATTGCCCCGTCTCGGAACAGGTTCTCCATGCAGGGAGACCATTTGCCCCGTCACGGAACAGGTTCTCCACGCAGGCAGCCCATTGTCCCATCACAGACCACGTTCTCCAAGCAGGGAGCCCATTGCCCCATCACGGAACAAGTTCTCCACTCAGGGAGCCCATTGCCCCGTCTCGGAACAGGTTCTCCATGCAGGGAGATCATTTCCCCGTCACAGAACCGGTTCTCCACGGAGGGAGCCCATTGTCCCATCACGGACCACGTTCTCCATGCAGGAAGCCCATTGTCCCGTCACGGAACATGCTCTCCACGCAGGGAACCCATTGTCCCGTCCCAGAACAGGTTCTCCACGCAGGGAACCCAATGTCCAGTCACAGAACACGTTCTCCATGCAGGGAACCCATTGTCCCTTCACAGAACAGGGTCTCCACGCAGGGAGCCCCTTGTCCCGTCACGGAACAGGTTCTCCTGGCAGGGAACCCATTGTCCCGACACAGAACAGGTTCTCCAAGCAGGGAGCCCTTTGTCCCATCACAGACCACGTTCTCCAAGCAGGGAACCCATTGTCCTGTCACAGAACATGTTTTCCACGAAGGGAACCCATTGTCCCGTAACAGAACAGGTTCTCCACGCAGGGAGCCCATTGTCCCACCACAGAAAACGTTCTCCACGCAGGGAGCCCATTGTCCCACCACAGAAAACGTTCTCCACGCAGGGAGCCCATTGTCCCATCACAGAACAGCTTCTCCACGCAGGGAGCCCATTACCCCGTCACGGAACAGGTTCTCCACGCAGGGAGATCATTGCCCCCACACGGAACAGGTTCTCCACGCAGGGAGCCCATTGCCCTGTCACGGAACATGTTCTCCACGCAGGGAGCCTATTGCCCCATCACGGAACCGGTTCTCCATGCAGGGAGCCCATTGTCCCGTCACAGAACAGATTCTCCACTCAGGGAACCCATTTTCCCGTCACGGAACCGTTTCTCCGCGCAGGGAACCCACTGACCCTTCACGGAACACGTTCTCCACGCAGGGAGCCCATTGCCCCGTCACGGAACAGGTTCTCCACGCAGGGAACCCGTTGTCCCGTCACAGACCACGTTCTCCACGCAGGGAGACCATTGTCCCATCACAGAACACGTTCTCCATGCAGGGAGCCCATTGTCCCATCACAGACCACATTCTCCACGCAGGGAGCCCATTGTCCCGTCACAGACCACGTTCTCCACGCAGGGAGCCCATTGTCCCGTCACGGAACATGTTCTCCACGCAGGGAACCCATTGTCCCGTCACGGAACATGTTCGCCACGCAGGGAACCCATTGTCCCGTCACGGAACATGTTCGCCAACAAGGGAACCCATTGTCCCGCCACGGAACACGTTCTCCATGCAGGGAACCCGTTGTCCCATCAATGAACACGTTCTCCAGGCAAGGAGCCCATTGCCCCCTCATAGATCATGTTCTTCACGCAGGGAGCCCATTGTCCCATCACAGACCACGTTCTCCACACAGGGAGCCCATTGTCCCGTCACAGACCACGTTCTCCACGCAGGGAGACCATTGTCCTGTCACAGACCACGTTCTCCACAAAGGGAGCCCATTGCCCCGTCACAGAACAGGTTCTCCACTCAGGGAGCCCATTGCCCCGTCTCGGAACAGGTTCTCCATGCAGGGAGACCATTTGCCCCGTCACGGAACAGGTTCTCCACGCAGGCAGCCCATTGTCCCATCACAGACCACGTTCTCCAAGCAGGGAGCCCATTGCCCCATCACGGAACAAGTTCTCCACTCAGGGAGCCCATTGCCCCGTCTCGGAACAGGTTCTCCATGCAGGGAGATCATTTCCCCGTCACAGAACCGGTTCTCCACGGAGGGAGCCCATTGTCCCATCACGGACCACGTTCTCCATGCAGGAAGCCCATTGTCCCGTCACGGAACATGCTCTCCACGCAGGGAACCCATTGTCCCGTCCCAGAACAGGTTCTCCACGCAGGGAACCCAATGTCCAGTCACAGAACACGTTCTCCATGCAGGGAACCCATTGTCCCTTCACAGAACAGGGTCTCCACGCAGGGAGCCCCTTGTCCCGTCACGGAACAGGTTCTCCTGGCAGGGAACCCATTGTCCCGACACAGAACAGGTTCTCCAAGCAGGGAGCCCTTTGTCCCATCACAGACCACGTTCTCCAAGCAGGGAACCCATTGTCCTGTCACAGAACATGTTTTCCACGAAGGGAACCCATTGTCCCGTAACAGAACAGGTTCTCCACGCAGGGAGCCCATTGTCCCACCACAGAAAACGTTCTCCACGCAGGGAGCCCATTGTCCCACCACAGAAAACGTTCTCCACGCAGGGAGCCCATTGTCCCATCACAGAACAGCTTCTCCACGCAGGGAGCCCATTACCCCGTCACGGAACAGGTTCTCCACGCAGGGAGATCATTGCCCCCACACGGAACAGGTTCTCCACGCAGGGAGCCCATTGCCCTGTCACGGAACATGTTCTCCACGCAGGGAGCCTATTGCCCCATCACGGAACCGGTTCTCCATGCAGGGAGCCCATTGTCCCGTCACAGAACAGATTCTCCACTCAGGGAACCCATTTTCCCGTCACGGAACCGTTTCTCCGCGCAGGGAACCCACTGACCCTTCACGGAACACGTTCTCCACGCAGGGAGCCCATTGCCCCGTCACGGAACAGGTTCTCCACGCAGGGAACCCGTTGTCCCGTCACAGACCACGTTCTCCACGCAGGGAGACCATTGTCCCATCACAGAACACGTTCTCCATGCAGGGAGCCCATTGTCCCATCACAGACCACATTCTCCACGCAGGGAGCCCATTGTCCCGTCACAGACCACGTTCTCCACGCAGGGAGCCCATTGTCCCATCACGGAACATGTTCTCCACGCAGGGAACCCATTGTCCCGTCACGGAACATGTTCGCCACGCAGGGAACCCATTGTCCCGTCACGGAACATGTTCGCCAACAAGGGAACCCATTGTCCCGCCACGGAACACGTTCTCCATGCAGGGAACCCGTTGTCCCATCAATGAACACGTTCTCCAGGCAAGGAGCCCATTGCCCCCTCATAGATCATGTTCTTCACGCAGGGAGCCCATTGTCCCATCACAGACCACGTTCTCCACACAGGGAGCCCATTGTCCCGTCACAGACCACGTTCTCCACGCAGGGAGACCATTGTCCTGTCACAGACCACGTTCTCCACAAAGGGAGCCCATTGCCCCGTCACAGAACAGGTTCTCCACTCAGGGAGCCCATTGCCCCGTCTCGGAACAGGTTCTCCATGCAGGGAGACCATTTGCCCCGTCACGGAACAGGTTCTCCACGCAGGCAGCCCATTGTCCCATCACAGACCACGTTCTCCAAGCAGGGAGCCCATTGCCCCATCACGGAACAAGTTCTCCACTCAGGGAGCCCATTGCCCCGTCTCGGAACAGGTTCTCCATGCAGGGAGATCATTTCCCCGTCACAGAACCGGTTCTCCACGGAGGGAGCCCATTGTCCCATCACGGACCACGTTCTCCATGCAGGAAGCCCATTGTCCCGTCACGGAACATGCTCTCCACGCAGGGAACCCATTGTCCCGTCCCAGAACAGGTTCTCCACGCAGGGAACCCAATGTCCAGTCACAGAACACGTTCTCCATGCAGGGAACCCATTGTCCCTTCACAGAACAGGGTCTCCACGCAGGGAGCCCCTTGTCCCGTCACGGAACAGGTTCTCCTGGCAGGGAACCCATTGTCCCGACACAGAACAGGTTCTCCAAGCAGGGAGCCCTTTGTCCCATCACAGACCACGTTCTCCAAGCAGGGAACCCATTGTCCTGTCACAGAACATGTTTTCCACGAAGGGAACCCATTGTCCCGTAACAGAACAGGTTCTCCACGCAGGGAGCCCATTGTCCCACCACAGAAAACGTTCTCCACGCAGGGAGCCCATTGTCCCACCACAGAAAACGTTCTCCACGCAGGGAGCCCATTGTCCCATCACAGAACAGCTTCTCCACGCAGGGAGCCCATTACCCCGTCACGGAACAGGTTCTCCACGCAGGGAGATCATTGCCCCCACACGGAACAGGTTCTCCACGCAGGGAGCCCATTGCCCTGTCACGGAACATGTTCTCCACGCAGGGAGCCTATTGCCCCATCACGGAACCGGTTCTCCATGCAGGGAGCCCATTGTCCCGTCACAGAACAGATTCTCCACTCAGGGAACCCATTTTCCCGTCACGGAACCGTTTCTCCGCGCAGGGAACCCACTGACCCTTCACGGAACACGTTCTCCACGCAGGGAGCCCATTGCCCCGTCACGGAACAGGTTCTCCACGCAGGGAACCCGTTGTCCCGTCACAGACCACGTTCTCCACGCAGGGAGACCATTGTCCCATCACAGAACACGTTCTCCATGCAGGGAGCCCATTGTCCCATCACAGAACACGTTCTCCACGCAGGGAGCCCATTGTCCCATCACAGACCACATTCTCCACGCAGGGAGCCCATTGTCCCGTCACAGACCACGTTCTCCACGCAGGGAACCCATTGTCCCGTCACGGAACATGTTCTCCACGCAGGGAACCCATTGTCCCGTCACGGAACATGTTCTCCACGCAGGGAACCCATTGTCCCGTCACGGAACATGTTCTCCACACAGGGAACCCATAGCAACGCCACGGTACATGTTCTCCAAGAAGGGAACCCTTTGTCCCGTCACGAAACAGGTTCTCCACGCAGGGAGGCCACTGAACAATCACAGAGCACGTTCTCCAAGCAGGGAGCCCATTGTCCCGTCACAGAAAACGTTCTACACGCAGGGATCTCATTGTCCCGTCGCAGAACAGGGTCTCCACGCAGGGACCTCATTGCCCCATCACAGAACAGGTTCTACACGCAGGGAGCCCATTGCCAATACACGGAACAGCTTCTCCACCCAGGGAGCCTATTCCCCGTCACAGAACATGTTCTCCACGCAGGGAGCCTATTGCCCCGCCATGGAACCGGTTATTCACGCAGGGAGCCCATTGCCCCGACACGGAATAGGTTCTCCATGCAGGGAGCCCATTGTCCCGTCACGGAACAGGTTCTCCACGCAGGGAGCCTACTGCCCCACCACGGAACACGTTCTCCACGCAGGGAGTCCATTGTCCCGTCACGGAACCGGTTCTCCATGCAGGGAGCCCATTGTCCCGTCACGGAACCGGTTCTCCACGCAGGGAGCCCATTGTCCCTTCACAGAACAGGGTCTCCACGCAGGGAACGAGTTGTCCGGTCACAGAACAGGGTCTCCACTCAAGGAACCCGCTGTCCAGTCACAGATCAGGGTCTCCTGGCAGGGAACCCGTTGTCCCGACACAGAACAGGGTCTCCACGCAGGGAACCCGTTTTCCCATCACAGAACAGGGTCTCCGCGCACGGAAACCGTTCTCCCGTCACAGAGCAGGGTCTCCAAGCAGGGAGCCCCTTGTCCCTTCACAGAACAGGGTCTCCATTCGGGGAACCCGTTGTCCCGTCACAGAACAGGGTCTCCACGCAGGGAACCCATTCTCCCGTCACAGAACAGGGTCTCCAGGCAGGGAACCCGTTGTCCCGTCGCAGAACAGGGTCTCCACGCAGGGAACCCGTTGTCCCGTCACAGAACAGGTTCTCCACGCAGGGAACCCGTTTTCCCATCACAGAACAGGGTCTCCGCGCACGGAAACCGTTCTCCCTTCACAGAGCAGGGTCTACACGCAGGGAGCCCCTTGTCCCGTCACAGAACAGGGTCTCCACGCAGGGAACCCTTTGTCCCGTCACAGAACAGGGTCTCCATGGAGGTAACCCTTTTTTACGTCACAGAACAGGGTCTCCACGCAGGGAACCCCTTGTCCCATCACAGAACAGGGTCTCCAGGCAGGGAACCCGTTGTACAGTCACGGAACATGTTCTTCACGCAGGGAACCCCTTGTCCCGTCACAGAACAGGTTCTCCACGCAGGGAGCCCATTTTCCCGTCACAGTCCACGTTCTCCACGCAGTGAGCACATTGTAACGTCACGGAACCGGTTCTCCATGCAGGGAGCCCATTGTCCCGTCACGGAACCAGTTCTCCACGCAGGGAGCCCATTGTCCCTTCACAGAACAGGGTCTCCACGCAGGGAAGCCCTTGTCAAGTCACAGAACGGGGTCTCCACCCAGGGAAACCCTTGTCCCGTCACAGAACAGGGTCCCCAGGCGGGGAACCCGTTGTCCCGTCACGGAACAGGGTCTGCACCCAGGGAACCCCTTGTCCCGTCACAGAACAGGCTCTCCACGCAGGGAACCCCTTGTCCCATCACAGAACAGGGTCTCCACGTTGGGAACCCATCGTCCCGTCACAGAACAGTGTCTCCAGGCAGGGAACCCATTGTCCCATCACAGAACAGGGTCTCCAGGCAGGGAACCCCTTGTCCCGTCACAGAACAGGTTCTACACGCAGGGAACCCCTTGTCCCATCCCAGAACTGTGTCTCCAGGCAGGGAACCCGTTGTCCCTTGACAGGACAGGGTCTACAGGAAGGGGACCCCTTGTCCCGTCACAGAACAGGTTCTCCACGCAGGGAACCCTTTGTCCCGTCACAGAACAGTGTGTCCACGCAGGGAACCCGTTGTACCGTCGCAGAACAGGGTCTCCAAGCAGGGAACCCGTTGTCCCGTCACGGAACATGTTCTCCAGGCAGGGAACCCGTTCTCCCGTCGCAGAACAGTGTCTCCAGGCAGGGAACCCCTTGTCCCGTCACAAAACAGTGTCTCCACGCAGGGAACCCATTGTCCCGTCACAGAACAGGGTCTCCACGCAGGGAACCCGTTGTCCCGTCACAGAACAGGGTCTCCATGCAGGGAACCTGTTGTCCCTTCACAGAACCGGGTCTCCACGCCAGGAACCCGTTGTCCCATCACAGAACAGTGTCTCCACGCTGGGAAACCGTTGTCCCGCCACAAAACAGGGTCTCCAAGCAGGGAACCCATTGTCTCATCACAGAACAGGGTCTCCAGGAAGGGAATCCGTTGTCCCGTCACAGAATAGGGTCTCCACGCATGGAAACCCTTGTCCGTCACAGCACAGCGTCTTCACACAGGGAACCCGTTGTCCCATCACAGAACAGTGTCTCCACGCTGGGAACCCCTTGTCCCTTCACAGAAAAGGGTCTCCGCGCAGGGAACCCCTTGTCCCATCCCAGAACAGGGTCTCCAGGCAGGGAACCCGTTGTCCCTTCACAGAACAGGGTCTCCGCACAGGGAACCACTTGTCTCGTCGCAGAGCAGGGTCTCCACACAGGGAACCCCTTGTCCCTTCACTGAACGGGGTTTATAGGCTGGGAACCCGTTGTCCCGCCACAGAACAGGGTCTCCAGGCAGGGAACCCCTTGTCCCGTCACAGAACAGGTTCTCCACGCAGGGAACCCCTTGTCCCTTCACAGAACAGGTTCTTCACCAAGGGAACCCGTTGTCCCTTCGGAGAACAGGGTCTCCAGGCAGGGAACCCGTTGTCCCATCAGAGAACAGGGTCTCCAGGCAGGGAACCCGTTGTCCCATCACAGAACAGGGTCTCCACCCAGGGAACACGTTATCCCGTCACAGAACAGGGCCTCCACCCAGGGAACCCGTTGTCCCGTCACAGAACAGGGCCTCTAGGGTGGGAAACCGATGTCCCGTCACACAACAGGGTCTCCAGGCAGGGAACCCCTTCTCCCGTCACAGAAGAAGGTCACCACGCATGGAACCCGTTGTCCCATCAAAGAACAGTGTCTCCACGCAGGGAACCCGTTGTCCCGTCACAGAACAGGGTCTCCAGGCAGGGAACCCCTTGTCCCGTAACAGAACAGGGTCTCTACCCAGGGAACCCGTTGTCCCGTCACAGAACAGGGTCTCCAAGCAGGGAACCCGTTGTCCCGTCACAGAACAGGGTCTCCACGCAGGGAACACCTTGTCCCAACACAGAACAGGGTCTCCACGCAGGGAACCCGTTGTCCCGTCACAGAACAGGGTCTCCACTCAGGGAAACCGTTCTCCCATCACAGAATAGAGTCTCCAGGCAGGGAACCCCTTGTCCCGTCACAGAACAGGGTCTACACTGGGAACCCCTTGTCCCGTCACAGAACAGGGTCTCCACGCAGGGAACCCGTTGCCCCTTCACAGAACAGGGTCTCCACGCAGGGAACCCATTGTCCCATCACAGAACAGGGTCTCCACGCAGGGAACCCATTGTCCCATCACAGAACAGGGTCTCCAGGCAGGGAACGCGTTGTCCCGTCACAGAACAGGGTCTCCACGCAGGGAACCCGTTGTCCCGTCACAGAACAGAGTCTCCAGGTAGGGAACCCATTGTCCCGTCACAGAACATGGTCTCCACGCAGGGAACCCGTTGTCCCGTCACAGAACAGGGTCTCCAGGCAGGGAACGCCTTGTCCCGTCGCAGAACAGGGTCTCCACCCTGGGAATCCGTTGTCCCGTTACAGAACAGTGTCTCCAGGCAGGGAACCCGTTGTCCAGTCACAGAACAGTGTCTCCACATAGGGAACCCGTTGTCCCTTCACAGAACAGGGTCTCCAGTCAATCAACCCATTGTCCCGTCACAGAACAGGGTCTCCGCACAGGGAATCCGTTGTCTCTTCACAGAACAGGGTCTCCACGCAGGGAACCCGTTGTCCCGTCACCGAACAGGGTCTCCTGTCCGGGAACCCCTTGTCCCGTCACAGAACAGGGTCTCCACGCTGGGAACCCGTTGTCCCATCACAGAACAGGGTCTCCACGCAGGGAACCCGTTGTCCCGTCACAGAACAGGGTCTCCACGCAGGGAACCCATTGTCCCGTCACAGAACATGGTCTCCACGCACGGAACCCGTTGTCCCGTCACAGAACAGGGTCTCCACGCAGGGAACCCATTGTCCCATCCAAGAACTGTGTCTCCAGGCAGGGAAACCGTTGTCCCTTCACAGGACAGGGTCTCCAGGCAGGGGACCCCTTGTCCAGTCACAGAACAGGGTCTCCAGGCAGGGAACCCTTTATCCCGTCACAGAACAGTGTGTCCACGCAGGGAACCCGTTGTACCGTCGCAGAACAGGGTCTCCACGCAGGGAACCCGTTGTCCCGTCACAGCACAGTGTCTCCAGGCTGGGAACCCCTTGTCCTGTCACAGAACAGGATCTCCACGCAGGGAACCCCTTGTCCCGTCACAGAACAGGTTCTCCAGGCAGGGAACCCGTTCTCCCATCACAGAACAGTGTCTCCAGGCAGGGAACCCCTTGTCCCTTCACAGAACAGGGTCTCCATGCAGGGAACCTGTTGTCCCTTCACAGAACAGGGTCTCCACGCCAGGAACCCATTGTCCCATCACAGAACAGTGTCTCCACGCTGGGAAACCGTTGTCCCGTCACAAAACAGGGTCTCCGCGCAGGGAAAACCTTGTCCCATCCCAGAACAGTGTCTCCAGGCAGGGAACCCCTTGTCCCGTCACAGAACAGGGTCTCCACGCATGGAAACCCTTGTCCGTCACAGCACAGCGTCTTCACACAGGGAACCCGTTGTCCCGTCGCAGAACAGGGTCTCCACGCTGGGAACCCCTTGTCCCTTCACAGAAAAGGGTCTCCGCGCAGGGAACCCGTTGTCCCATCCCAGAACAGGGTCTCCAGGCAGGGAACCCGTTGTCCCTTCACAGAACAGGGTCTGGGCACAGGGAACCAATTGTCTCATCGCAGAACAGGGTCTCCACACAGGGAACCCCTTGTCTCTTCACTGAACGGGGTTTATAGGCAGGAAACCCCTTGTCCCGTCAGAGAACAGGTTCTCCAGGCAGGGAACCCCTTGTCCCGTCACAGAACAGGTTCTCCACGCAGGGAACCCCTTGTCATGTCACAGAACCGGGTCTCCAGGCAGGGAACCCCTTGTCCCTTCATAGAACAGGTTCTTCACCAAGGGAACCCGTTGTCCCCTCGGAGAACAGGGTCTCCAGGCAGGGAACCCGTTGTCCCATCAGAGAACAGGGTCTCCAGGCAGGGAACCCGTTGTCCCGTCACAGAACAGGGTCTCCACCCAGGGAACCCGTTATCCCGTCACAGAACAGGGCCTCAACCCAGGGAACCCGTTGTCCCGTCACAGAACAGGGCCTCTAGGGAGGGAACCCAATGTCCCGTCACACAACAGGTTCTCCAGGCAGGGAACCCCTTCTCCCGTCACAGAACAAGGTCACCACGCATGGAACCCGTTGTCCCATCAAAGAACAGTGTCTCCAGGCAGGGAACCCCTTGTCCCGTAACAGAACAGGGTCTCTACCCAGGGAACCCGTTGTCCCATCACAGAACAGGGTCTCCAAGCAGGGAACCCGTTGTCCCGTCACACAACAGGGTCTCAACGCAGGGAACCCCTTGTCCCGTCACAGAACAGGGTCTCCACGCAGGGAACCCATTGTCCCTTCACAGAACAGGGTCTCCGCGCAGGGAAAACCTTGTCCCATCCCAGAACAGTGTCTCCAGGCAGGGAACCCGTTGTCCCGTCACAGAACAGGGTCTCCACGCAGGGAACCCCTTGTCCCGTCACAGAACAGGGTCTCCAGGCAGGGAACCCTTTGTCCCGTCACAGAACAGGGTCTCCACGCAGGGGACCCTTTGTCCCGTCACAGAACAGGGTCTCCAAGCAGGGAACCCCTTGTCCCGTCACAGAACAGGGTCTACAGGCAGGGAACCCATTGTCCCGTCACAGAACAGGGTCTCCACGCAGGGGACCCTTTGTCCCGTCACAGAACAGGGTCTCCAAGCAGGGAACCCCTTGTCCCGTCACAGAACAGGGTCTACAGGCAGGGAACCCATTGTCCCGTCACAGAACAGTGTCTCCACGCAGGGAACCCGTTGTCCTGTCACAGAACAGGGTCTCCAGGCAGGGAACCCTTTGTCCCGTCAGAAAACAGGTTCTCCAGGCAGGGAACCCTTTGTCCCGTCACAGAACAGGGTCTCCACGCAGGGAACCCTTTGTCCCGTCACAGAACAGTGTCTCCACGCTGGGAACCCATTGTCCCGTCACAGAACAGGGTCTCCACGCTGGGAACCCCTTGCCCAGTCACAGAACAGGGTCTCCTGTCTGGGAACCCGTTGTCCCGTCACAGAACAGGGTCTCCACGCAGGGAAACCCTTGTCCCTTCACAGAAAAGGGTCTCCGCACAGGGAACCCGTTGTCCCATCCCAGAACAGGGTCTCCAGGCAGGGAACCCTTTGTCCCGTCACAGAACAGGGTCTCCAGTCAATCAACCCATTGTCCTGTCACAGAACAGGGTCACCGCACAGGGAATCCGTTGTCTCTTCACAGAACAGGGTCTCCACGAAGGGAATCCCTTGTTCCTTCACAGAACGGGGTCTATAGGCAGGGAACGCGTTGTCCCGTCACACAACTAGGTCTCCAGGCAGGGAACCCATTGTCCCATCACAGAAAAGGGTCTCCACGCAGGAAACCCCTTGTCCCATCACAGAACAGGGTCTCAACGCAGGGAACCCTTTGTCCCGTCGGAGAACAGGGTCTCCAAGCAGGGAACCCGTTGTCCCGTTACAGAACAGTGTCTCCACGCAGGGAACCCGTTGTCCCGTCACAGAACAGGGTCTACAGGCAGGGAACCATTGTCCCGTCACAGAACAGGGTCTCCACGCAGAAAACCCGTTGTCCCATCACAGAACAGTGTCTCCAGGAAGGGAACCCCTTGTCCCATCACAGAACATGTTCTCCACGCAGGGAACCCCTTGTCCCTTCACAGAACGGGGTCTACAGGCAGGGAACCCGTTGTCCCGTCACACAACAGGGTCTCCAGGCAGGGAAACCGTTGTGCCGTCACAGAACAGGATCTCCACGAAGGGAACCCCTTGTCCCGTCACAGAACAGGGTCTCCGCGCATGGAACCTGTTGTCCCGTCACAGAACATGGTCTCCGCGCAGGGAACCCGTTGTCTCGTCACAGAACAGGGTCTCCGCGCATGGAACCTGTTGTCCCGTCTCAGAACATGGTCTCCGTGCAGGGAACCCGTTGTCGCGTCACAGAACAGGGTCTACAGGCCGGGAACCATTGTCCCGTCACAGAACTGGGTCTCCACGCCGGGAACCCGTCGTCCCGTCACACAACAGGGTCTCAACGCAGGGAACCCCTTGTCCCGTCACAGCACAGGGTCTCCACGCAGGGAACCCGTTGTCCCTTCACAGAACAGGGTCTCCGCGCAGGGAACCCCTTGTCCCATCCCAGAACTGTGTCTCCAGGCAGGGAACCCGTTGTCCCGTCACAGAACAGGGTCTCCACGCAGGGAACCCCTTGTCCCGTCATAGAACAGTGTCTCCTGTCCGGGAACCCCTTGTCCCGTCACTGAACAGGGTCTCCAAACAGGGAACCCGTTGTCCCATCACAGAACAGCGTCTCCACGCTGGGAACCAGTTGTCCTATCACAGATCAGTGTCTCAAGGCAGGGAACACCTTGTCCTCACACAGAACAGTGTCTCCACGCAGGGAACCCATTGTCCCATCACATAAGAGGGTCTCCACGCAGGGAACCCATTGTCCCGTCACGGAAGAGGGTCTCCAGGCCGTTAACCCCTTGTCCCGTCACAGAACAGGGTCTCCACGCAGGTAAAACCTTGTCCCGTCACAGAACAGTGCCTCCAAGCTGGGAACCCGTTGTCCCGTCACAGAACTGGGTCTCCACGCAGGGAAACCCTGCTCCCGTCACACAACAGGGTCTCCATGCATAGATCCCGTTGTCCCGTCACAGAACAGTGTCTCCTGGCAGTTAAGCCCTTATCCCGTCAGAGAACAGGGTCTCCAGGCAGGGAACCCGTTGTCCCATCACAGAACAGGGTCTCAACGCAGGGAACCCGTTGTCCCATCACAGAACAGTGTCTCCAGGCAGGGAACCCGTTGTCCCGTCACAGAACAGGGTCTCCACGCAGGGAACCCCTTGTCCCGTCACAGAACAGGGTCTCCACGCAGGGAAAACCTTGTCCCGTCCCAGAACAGTGCCTCCAAGCTGGGAACCCGTTGTCCCGTCACAGAACAGGGTCTCCACGCAGAGAACCCCTTGTCCCGTCACAGAACAGGGTCTCCACGCATGGATCCCGTTGTCCCGTCACAGAACAGTGTCTTCACGCATGGATCCCGTTGTCCCGTCACAGAACAGTGTCTTCACGCAGGGAACCCCGTGTCCCGTCACAGAACAGGGTCTCCACGCAGGAAATCCTTTGTCCCATCACAGAACAGGGTCTCCACGCAGGGAACCCCTTGTCCCGTCACGAAACAGGGTCTCCACGCATGGAACCCGTTGTCCCGTCACAGAAGAGGGTCTCCACGCAGGGAACCCATTGTCCCGTCACAGAACAGGTTCTCCACGCAGGGAACAAGTTGTCCCGCCACAGAACAGGGTCTCCAGGCAGGGAACCCGTTGTCCCATCACAGAACAGGATCTCCACGCAGGGAACCCGTTGTCCCGTCACAGAACAGGGTCTCCACCCAGGGAACCCGTTGTCCCGTCACAGAAAAGGGTCTCCACGCAGGGAACCCGTTGTCCCGTCACAGAAAAGGGTCTCCACGCAGGGAACCCGTTGTCCCGTCACAGAACAGTGTCTACAGGCCGGGAACCCGTTGTCCCGTCACAGAACAAGGTCTTCAAGCAGGGAAACCCTTGTCCCGTCACAGAACAGGGTCACCAGGCACGGAACCCGTTGTCCCGTCACAGAACAGGGTCTCCACGCAGGGAACCCCTTGTCCCGTCACAGAAAAGGGTCTCCACGCAGGGAACCCGTTGTCCCGTCACAGAAGAGGGTCTCCACACATGGAACCCGTGGTCCCGTCACAGAACAGGGTCTCCAGGCAGGGAACCCCATGTCCCATCTCAGAACAGGGTCTCCAGGCAGGGGACCCCTTGTCCCTTCACAGAAAAGGGTCTCCGCTCAGGGAACCACTTGTCTCGTCGCAGAACAGGGTCTCCACACAGGGAACCCCTTGTCCCTTCACTGAACGGTGTCTATAGGCAGGGAACCCGTTGTCCAGTCACACAACAGGGTCTCCACTCAGGGAACCCCTTGTCCCATCACAGAACAGGGTCTCCACGCAGGGAACCCCTTGTCCCGTCACAGAACAGGGTCTCCACGCAGGGAACCCCTTGTCCCATCACAGAACAGGGTCTCCATGCAGGGAACCCCTTGTCCCTTCACAGAACAGGGTCTTCACCCAGGGAACCCGTTGTCCCTTCGGAGAACAGCGTCTCCATGCAGGGAACCCATTTTCCCATCAGAGAAAAGGGTCTCCAGGCAGGGAACCCCTTGTCCCGTCACAGAACAGGGTCTCCACGCAGGGAATCCCTTGTCCCGTCACAGAACAGGGTCTTCATGCAGGGAACCCCTTCTCCCGTCACAGAACAGGGTCTCCAGGCAGGGAACCCGTTGTCCCGTAACAGAACAGTGTCGCCAGGCAGGGAACCCGTGGTCCCGTCACGGAACTGGGTCTCCAGGCAGTGAACCCGTTGTCCCATCACAGAACAGGGTCTCCACGCAGGGAACCCGTTGTCCCTTCCCAGAACAGGGTCTACATGCAGGGAATCCCTTGTCCCATCATAGAACAGGGTCTCCACGCAGGGAACCCGTTGTCCCGTCACAGCACAAGGTCTCCACGCAGGGAATCCCTTGTCCCGCCACAGAACAGAATGTCCACCCAGGGAAAACGTTGTCCCATCACAGAACAGGGTCTCCACGCAGGGAACCCCTTGTCCCTTCACAGAACGGGGTCTCTACCCAGGGAACCCGTTGTCCCGTCTCAGAACATGGTCTCCGCGCAGGGAACCCGTTGTCGCGTCACAGAACAGGGTCTCCACCCAGGGATCCCATTGCCCTGTCACAGAACAGGGTCTCCACGCAGGGAACCCGTTGCCCCTACACAGAACAGGGTCTCCACGGAGGGAACCCGTTGTCCTATCACAGATCAGTGTCTCAAGGCAGGGAACCCATAGTTCCGTCACAGAACAGGGTCTCTTCGCAGGGAACCCATTGTCCCATCACAGAACAGGGTCTCCACGCAGGGAACGCGTTGTCCCGTCACAGAACAGGTTCTCCACGCAGGGATCCCGTTGTCCCGTCACAGAACAGGTTCTCCAGGTAGGGAAGCCATTGTCCCGTCACAGAACATGGTCTCCGCTCCGGAACCTGTTGTCCCGTCACAGAACAGGGTCTCCAGGCAGGGAACGCCTTGTCCCTTCACAGAACAGGGTCTCCACGCTGGGAACCCGTTGTCCCATCACAGAACAGGGTCTCCACGCAGGGAACGCCTTGTCCCGTCACAGAACAGGGTCTCCACTCCGGGAACACGTTGTCCCGTCACAGAACAGTGTCTCCAGGCATTGAACGCCTTGTCCCGTCACAGAACAGGGTCTCCACGCAGGGAATCCATTCTCCCGTTACAGAACTGTGTCTTCAGGCAGGGAACCTGTTGTCCAGTCACAGAACAGTGTCTCCACGTAGGGAACCCGTTGTCCCGTCACAGACCACGGTTTCCAGTCAATCAACCCATTGTCCTGTCACAGAACAGGGTCTCCACACAGGGAATCCGTCGTCTCTTCACAGAACAGGTTCTCCACGAAGGGAATCCCTTGTTCCTTCACAGAACGGGGTCTCCACTCAGGGAAACCGTTCTCCCATCACAGAATAGAGTCTCCAGGCAGGGAACCCATTGTCCCATCACAGAGAAGGGTCTCCACGCAGGAAACCCCTTGTCCCATCACAGAACAGGGTCTCCAGGCAGGGAACCCTTTGTCCCGTCACAAACAGTGTGTCCACGCAGGGAACCCATTGTACCGTCGCAGAACAGGGTCTCCAGGCAGGGAACCCATTGCCCCGTCACAGCACAGTGTCTCCACGCTGGGAACCTGTTCTCCCGTCACAGAACAGTGCCTCCAGGCAGGGAACCCCTTGTCCCGTCACAAAACAGTGTCTCCACGCAGGGAACCCGTTGTCCCGTCACAGAACAGGGTCTCCATGCAGGGAACCCGTTGTCCCGTCACAGAACAGGGTCTCCATGCAGGGAACCTGTTGTCCCTTCACAGAACAGGGTCTCCACGCAAGGAACCCGTTGTCCCATCACAGAACAGTGTCTCCACCGAGGGAACCCGTTGTCCCGTCACAAAACAGGGTCTCCAGGCAGGGAACCCATTGTCCCGTCACAGAACAGGGTCTCCATGCAGGGAACCCGTTGTCCCGTCACAGAACAGGGTCTCCACGCAGGGAAACCCTTGTCCGTCACAGCACAGAGTCTTCACACAGGGACCCCTTGTCCCGTCACAGAACAGGGTCTCCACGTAGGGAACCCCTTGTCCCTTCACAAAAAAGGGTCTCCGCGCAGGGAACCCGTTGTCCCATCCCAGAACAGGGTCTCCAGGCAGGGAACCCTTTGTCCCATCACAGAACAGGGTCTCCAGGCAGGGAACCCGTTGTCCCGTCAGAGAACAGGTTCTCCAGGCAGGGGACCAGTTGTCCCGCCACAGAACAGGGTCTCCACGCAGGGAACTCCTTGTCCCGTCACAGAACAGGGCCTCCACGCAGGGAACCCGTTCTCCCGTCACAGAACAGGGCCTACAGGGAGGGAACCCGTTGTCCCGTCACAGAACAGGGTCTCCAGGCAGGGAACCCCTTCTCCCGTCACAGAACAAGGTCTCCACGCATGGAACCCGTTGTCCCATCACAGAACAGGGTCTCCCGGCAGGGAACCCCTTGTCCCGTCACAGAACAGGGTCTCCGCACAGGGAACCCATTGTCTAGTCACAGAACAGGGTCTCCAAGCAGGGAACCCCTTGTCCCGTCACAGAACAGGGTCTCCTGTCCGGGAAACCCTTTTCCCGTCACAGAACAGGGTCTCCAGGCACGGAACCCGTTTTCCCGTCACAGAACAGGGTCTCCACGCAGGGAACCCCTTGCCCAGTCACAGAACAGGGTCTCCTGTCAGGGAACCCGTTGTCCCGTCACAGAACAGGGTCTCCACGCAGGGAAACCCTTGTCCCTTCACAGAAAAGGGTCTCCGCACAGGGAACCCGTTGTCCCATCCCAGAACAGGGTCTCCAGGCAGGGAACCCTTTGTCCCGTCACAGAACAGGGTCTCCAGTCAATCAACCCATTGTCCTGTCACAGAACAGGGTCACCGCACAGGGAATCCGTTGTCTCTTCACAGAACAGGGTCTCCACGAAGGGAATCCCTTGTTCCTTCACAGAACGGGGTCTATAGGCAGGGAACGCGTTGTCCCGTCACACAACTAGGTCTCCAGGCAGGGAACCCATTGTCCCATCACAGAAAAGGGTCTCCACGCAGGAAACCCCTTGTCCCATCACAGAACAGGGTCTCAACGCAGGGAACCCTTTGTCCCGTCGGAGAACAGGGTCTCCAAGCAGGGAACCCGTTGTCCCGTTACAGAACAGTGTCTCCACGCAGGGAACCCGTTGTCCCGTCACAGAACAGGGTCTACAGGCCGGGAACCATTGTCCCGTCACAGAACAGGGTCTCCACGCAGAAAACCCGTTGTCCCATCACAGAACAGTGTCTCCAGGAAGGGAACCCCTTGTCCCATCACAGAACATGTTCTCCACGCAGGGAACCCCTTGTCCCTTCACAGAACGGGGTCTACAGGCAGGGAACCCGTTGTCCCGTCACACAACAGGGTCTCCAGGCAGGGAAACCGTTGTGCCGTCACAGAACAGGATCTCCACGAAGGGAACCCCTTGTCCCGTCACAGAACAGGGTCTCCGCGCATGGAACCTGTTGTCCCGTCACAGAACATGGTCTCCGCGCAGGGAACCCGTTGTCTCGTCACAGAACAGGGTCTCCGCGCATGGAACCTGTTGTCCCGTCTCAGAACATGGTCTCCGTGCAGGGAACCCGTTGTCGCGTCACAGAACAGGGTCTACAGGCCGGGAACCATTGTCCCGTCACAGAACTGGGTCTCCACGCCGGGAACCCGTCGTCCCGTCACACAACAGGGTCTCAACGCAGGGAACCCCTTGTCCCGTCACAGCACAGGGTCTCCACGCAGGGAACCCGTTGTCCCTTCACAGAACAGGGTCTCCGCGCAGGGAACCCCTTGTCCCATCCCAGAACTGTGTCTCCAGGCAGGGAACCCGTTGTCCCGTCACAGAACAGGGTCTCCACGCAGGGAACCCCTTGTCCCGTCATAGAACAGTGTCTCCTGTCCGGGAACCCCTTGTCCCGTCACTGAACAGGGTCTCCAAACAGGGAACCCGTTGTCCCATCACAGAACAGCGTCTCCACGCTGGGAACCAGTTGTCCTATCACAGATCAGTGTCTCAAGGCAGGGAACACCTTGTCCTCACACAGAACAGTGTCTCCACGCAGGGAACCCATTGTCCCATCACATAAGAGGGTCTCCACGCAGGGAACCCATTGTCCCGTCACGGAAGAGGGTCTCCAGGCCGTTAACCCCTTGTCCCGTCACAGAACAGGGTCTCCACGCAGGTAAAACCTTGTCCCGTCACAGAACAGTGCCTCCAAGCTGGGAACCCGTTGTCCCGTCACAGAACTGGGTCTCCACGCAGGGAAACCCTGCTCCCGTCACACAACAGGGTCTCCATGCATAGATCCCGTTGTCCCGTCACAGAACAGTGTCTCCTGGCAGTTAAGCCCTTATCCCGTCAGAGAACAGGGTCTCCAGGCAGGGAACCCGTTGTCCCATCACAGAACAGGGTCTCAACGCAGGGAACCCGTTGTCCCATCACAGAACAGTGTCTCCAGGCAGGGAACCCGTTGTCCCGTCACAGAACAGGGTCTCCACGCAGGGAACCCCTTGTCCCGTCACAGAACAGGGTCTCCACGCAGGGAAAACCTTGTCCCGTCCCAGAACAGTGCCTCCAAGCTGGGAACCCGTTGTCCCGTCACAGAACAGGGTCTCCACGCAGAGAACCCCTTGTCCCGTCACAGAACAGGGTCTCCACGCATGGATCCCGTTGTCCCGTCACAGAACAGTGTCTTCACGCATGGATCCCGTTGTCCCGTCACAGAACAGTGTCTTCACGCAGGGAACCCCGTGTCCCGTCACAGAACAGGGTCTCCACGCAGGAAATCCTTTGTCCCATCACAGAACAGGGTCTCCACTCAGGGAACCCCTTGTCCCGTCACGAAACAGGGTCTCCACGCATGGAACCCGTTGTCCCGTCACAGAAGAGGGTCTCCACGCAGGGAACCCATTGTCCCGTCACAGAACAGGTTCTCCACGCAGGGAACAAGTTGTCCCGCCACAGAACAGGGTCTCCAGGCAGGGAACCCGTTGTCCCATCACAGAACAGGATCTCCACGCAGGGAACCCGTTGTCCCGTCACAGAACAGGGTCTCCACCCAGGGAACCCGTTGTCCCGTCACAGAAAAGGGTCTCCACGCAGGGAACCCGTTGTCCCGTCACAGAAAAGGGTCTCCACGCAGGGAACCCGTTGTCCCGTCACAGAACAGTGTCTACAGGCCGGGAACCCGTTGTCCCGTCACAGAACAAGGTCTTCAAGCAGGGAAACCCTTGTCCCGTCACAGAACAGGGTCACCAGGCACGGAACCCGTTGTCCCGTCACAGAACAGGGTCTCCACGCAGGGAACCCCTTGTCCCGTCACAGAAAAGGGTCTCCACGCAGGGAACCCGTTGTCCCGTCACAGAAGAGGGTCTCCACACATGGAACCCGTGGTCCCGTCACAGAACAGGGTCTCCAGGCAGGGAACCCCATGTCCCATCTCAGAACAGGGTCTCCAGGCAGGGGACCCCTTGTCCCTTCACAGAAAAGGGTCTCCGCTCAGGGAACCACTTGTCTCGTCGCAGAACAGGGTCTCCACACAGGGAACCCCTTGTCCCTTCACTGAACGGTGTCTATAGGCAGGGAACCCGTTGTCCAGTCACACAACAGGGTCTCCACTCAGGGAACCCCTTGTCCCATCACAGAACAGGGTCTCCACGCAGGGAACCCCTTGTCCCGTCACAGAACAGGGTCTCCACGCAGGGAACCCCTTGTCCCATCACAGAACAGGGTCTCCATGCAGGGAACCCCTTGTCCCTTCACAGAACAGGGTCTTCACCCAGGGAACCCGTTGTCACTTCGGAGAACAGCGTCTCCATGCAGGGAACCCATTTTCCCATCAGAGAAAAGGGTCTCCAGGCAGGGAACCCCTTGTCCCGTCACAGAACAGGGTCTCCACGCAGGGAATCCCTTGTCCCGTCACAGAACAGGGTCTTCATGCAGGGAACCCCTTCTCCCGTCACAGAACAGGGTCTCCAGGCAGGGAACCCGTTGTCCCGTAACAGAACAGTGTCGCCAGGCAGGGAACCCGTGGTCCCGTCACGGAACTGGGTCTCCAGGCAGTGAACCCGTTGTCCCATCACAGAACAGGGTCTCCACGCAGGGAACCCGTTGTCCCTTCCCAGAACAGGGTCTACATGCAGGGAATCCCTTGTCCCATCATAGAACAGGGTCTCCACGCAGGGAACCCGTTGTCCCGTCACAGCACAAGGTCTCCACGCAGGGAATCCCTTGTCCCGCCACAGAACAGAATGTCCACCCAGGGAAAACGTTGTCCCATCACAGAACAGGGTCTCCACGCAGGGAACCCCTTGTCCCTTCACAGAACGGGGTCTCTACCCAGGGAACCCGTTGTCCCGTCTCAGAACATGGTCTCCGCGCAGGGAACCCGTTGTCGCGTCACAGAACAGGGTCTCCACCCAGGGATCCCATTGCCCTGTCACAGAACAGGGTCTCCACGCAGGGAACCCGTTGCCCCTACACAGAACAGGGTCTCCACGGAGGGAACCCGTTGTCCTATCACAGATCAGTGTCTCAAGGCAGGGAACCCATAGTTCCGTCACAGAACAGGGTCTCTTCGCAGGGAACCCATTGTCCCATCACAGAACAGGGTCTCCACGCAGGGAATGCGTTGTCCCGTCACAGAACAGGGTCTCCACACAGGGATCCCGTTGTCCCGTCACAGAACAGGGTCTCCAGGTAGGGAAGCCATTGTCCCGTCACAGAACATGGTCTCCGCTCCGGAACCTGTTGTCCCGTCACAGAACAGGGTCTCCAGGCAGGGAACGCCTTGTCCCTTCACAGAACAGGGTCTCCACGCTGGGAACCCGTTGTCCCATCACAGAACAGGGTCTCCACGCAGGGAACGCCTTGTCCCGTCACAGAACAGGGTCTCCACGCTGGGAACCCGTTGTCCCATCACAGGACAGGGTCTCCACGCAGGGAACCCATTGTCCTATCACAGATCAGTGTCTCAAGGCAGGGAACCCATAGTCCCGTCACAGAACAGGGTCTCCACGCAGGGAACACGTTGTCCCGTCACTGAACAGGGCCTCCAAGCAGAGTATCCCTTGTCCTGTCACAGAACAAGGTCTCCACGCAGGGAAACCCTTGTCCATTCACAGAGTAGGGTGTCCACGCTGGGAACCACTTGTCCCATCACAGAACAGGGTCTCCAGGTAGGGAACCCATTGTCCCGTCACAGAACAGGGTCTCCAGGTAGTAAACCCATTGTTCCGTCACAGAACAGTGTCTACAGGCAGGGAACCCGTGGTCCCGTCACAGAACAAGGTCTCCAAGCAGGGAAACCTTTGTCCCGTCTCAGAACAGGGTCTCCAGGCACGGAGCAGTTATCCCGCCACAGAACAGGGTCTCCACGCAGGGAACAAGTTGTCCCGCCACAGAACAGGGTCTCCAGGCAGGGAACCACTTGTCTCGTCGCAGAACAGGGTCTCCACGCAGGGAACCCCTTGTCCCTTCACAAAAAAGGGTCTCCGCGCAGGGAACCCGTTGTCCCGTCACAGAACAGGTTCTTCACCAAGGGAACCCGTTGTCCCTTCAGAGAACAGGGTCTCCAGTCAGGGAACCCGTTGTCCCGTCACAGAACAGGGTCTCCAGGCAGGGAACCCATTGTCCCGTCACAGAACAGGGTCTCCACGCAGGGAACCCCTTGTCCCATCACAGGACGGGGTCTCCAGGCTGGGAACCCGTTGTCCCGTCACAGAACAGTGTCGCCAGACAGGGAACCCGTTGTCCCGTCACAGAACAGGGTCTCCACGAAGGGAACCCTTTGTCCCGTCACAGAACAGGGTCTCCGCGCATGGAACCTCTTGTCCCGTCTCAGAACATGGTCTCCGTGCAGGGAACCCGTTGTCGCGTCACAGAACAGGGTCTCCAGGCAGGGATCCCATTGCCCTGTCACAGAACAGGGTCTCCAGGCAGGGAACCCCTTGTCCCGTCACAGAACAGGGTCTCCACGGAGGGAACCTTTTGCCCCTTCACAGAACAGGGTCTCCACGGAGGGAACCCGTTGTCCTATCACAGATCAGTGTCTCAAGGCAGGGAACCCATAGTTCCGTCACAGAACAGGTTCTCTTCGCAGGGAACCCATTGTCCCAACACAGAATCGGGTCTCCACGGAGGGAACGCGTTGTCCCGTCACAGAACAGGGTCTCCAGGCAGGGAACCCGTTGTCCCATCACAGAACAGGGTCTCCAGGTAGGGAATCCATTGTCCCGTCACAGAACATGGTCTCCACTCCGGGAACACGTTGTCCCGTCACAGAACAGTGTCTCCAGGCATTGAACGCCTTGTCCCGTCACAGAACAGGGTCTCCACGCAGGGAATCCATTCTCCCGTTACAGAACTGTGTCTTCAGGCAGGGAACCTGTTGTCCAGTCACAGAACAGTGTCTCCACGTAGGGAACCCGTTGTCCCGTCACAGACCACGGTTTCCAGTCAATCAACCCATTGTCCTGTCACAGAACAGGGTCTCCACACAGGGAATCCGTCGTCTCTTCACAGAACAGGTTCTCCACGAAGGGAATCCCTTGTTCCTTCACAGAACGGGGTCTCCACTCAGGGAAACCGTTCTCCCATCACAGAATAGAGTCTCCAGGCAGGGAACCCATTGTCCCATCACAGAGAAGGGTCTCCACGCAGGAAACCCCTTGTCCCATCACAGAACAGGGTCTCCAGGCAGGGGACCCCTTGTCCAGTCACAGAACAGGGTCTCCAGGCAGGGAACCCTTTGTCCCGTCACAAACAGTGTGTCCACGCAGGGAACCCATTGTACCGTCGCAGAACAGGGTCTCCAGGCAGGGAACCCATTGCCCCGTCACAGCACAGTGTCTCCACGCTGGGAACCTGTTCTCCCGTCACAGAACAGTGCCTCCAGGCAGGGAACCCCTTGTCCCGTCACAGAACAGGGTCTCCATGCAGGGAACCCGTTGTCCCGTCACAGAACAGGGTCTCCATGCAGGGAACCCGTTGTCCCGTCACAGAACAGGGTCTCCATGCAGGGAACCTGTTGTCCCTTCACAGAACAGGGTCTCCACGCAAGGAACCCGTTGTCCCATCACAGAACAGTGTCTCCACCGAGGGAACCCGTTGTCCCGTCACAAAACAGGGTCTCCAGGCAGGGAACCCATTGTCCCGTCACAGAACAGGGTCTCCATGCAGGGAACCCGTTGTCCCGTCACAGAACAGGGTCTCCACGCAGGGAAACCCTTGTCCGTCACAGCACAGAGTCTTCACACAGGGACCCCTTGTCCCGTCACAGAACAGGGTCTCCACGTAGGGAACCCCTTGTCCCTTCACAAAAAAGGGTCTCCGCGCAGGGAACCCGTTGTCCCATCCCAGAACAGGGTCTCCAGGCAGGGAACCCTTTGTCCCATCACAGAACAGGGTCTCCAGGCAGGGAACCCGTTGTCCCGTCAGAGAACAGGTTCTCCAGGCAGGGGACCAGTTGTCCCGCCACAGAACAGGGTCTCCACGCAGGGAACTCCTTGTCCCGTCACAGAACAGGGCCTCCACGCAGGGAACCCGTTCTCCCGTCACAGAACAGGGCCTACAGGGAGGGAACCCGTTGTCCCGTCACAGAACAGGGTCTCCAGGCAGGGAACCCCTTCTCCCGTCACAGAACAAGGTCTCCACGCATGGAACCCGTTGTCCCATCACAGAACAGGGTCTCCCGGCAGGGAACCCCTTGTCCCGTCACAGAACAGGGTCTCCGCACAGGGAACCCATTGTCTAGTCACAGAACAGGGTCTCCAAGCAGGGAACCCCTTGTCCCGTCACACAACAGGGTCTCCTGTCCGGGAAACCCTTTTCCCGTCACAGAACAGGGTCTCCAGGCACGGAACCCGTTTTCCCGTCACAGAACAGGGTCTCCACGCAGGGAACCCCTTGCCCAGTCACAGAACAGGGTCTCCTGTCAGGGAACCCGTTGTCCCGTCACAGAACAGGGTCTCCACGCAGGGAAACCCTTGTCCCTTCACAGAAAAGGGTCTCCGCACAGGGAACCCGTTGTCCCATCCCAGAACAGGGTCTCCAGGCAGGGAACCCTTTGTCCCGTCACAGAACAGGGTCTCCAGTCAATCAACCCATTGTCCTGTCACAGAACAGGGTCACCGCACAGGGAATCCGTTGTCTCTTCACAGAACAGGGTCTCCACGAAGGGAATCCCTTGTTCCTTCACAGAACGGGGTCTATAGGCAGGGAACGCGTTGTCCCGTCACACAACTAGGTCTCCAGGCAGGGAACCCATTGTCCCATCACAGAAAAGGGTCTCCACGCAGGAAACCCCTTGTCCCATCACAGAACAGGGTCTCAACGCAGGGAACCCTTTGTCCCGTCGGAGAACAGGGTCTCCAAGCAGGGAACCCGTTGTCCCGTTACAGAACAGTGTCTCCACGCAGGGAACCCGTTGTCCCGTCACAGAACAGGGTCTACAGGCCGGGAACCATTGTCCCGTCACAGAACAGGGTCTCCACGCAGAAAACCCGTTGTCCCATCACAGAACAGTGTCTCCAGGAAGGGAACCCCTTGTCCCATCACAGAACATGTTCTCCACGCAGGGAACCCCTTGTCCCTTCACAGAACGGGGTCTACAGGCAGGGAACCCGTTGTCCCGTCACACAACAGGGTCTCCAGGCAGGGAAACCGTTGTGCCGTCACAGAACAGGATCTCCACGAAGGGAACCCCTTGTCCCGTCACAGAACAGGGTCTCCGCGCATGGAACCTGTTGTCCCGTCACAGAACATGGTCTCCGCGCAGGGAACCCGTTGTCTCGTCACAGAACAGGGTCTCCGCGCATGGAACCTGTTGTCCCGTCTCAGAACATGGTCTCCGTGCAGGGAACCCGTTGTCGCGTCACAGAACAGGGTCTACAGGCCGGGAACCATTGTCCCGTCACAGAACTGGGTCTCCACGCCGGGAACCCGTCGTCCCGTCACACAACAGGGTCTCAACGCAGGGAACCCCTTGTCCCGTCACAGCACAGGGTCTCCACGCAGGGAACCCGTTGTCCCTTCACAGAACAGGGTCTCCGCGCAGGGAACCCCTTGTCCCATCCCAGAACTGTGTCTCCAGGCAGGGAACCCGTTGTCCCGTCACAGAACAGGGTCTCCACGCAGGGAACCCCTTGTCCCGTCACTGAACAGGGTCTCCAAACAGGGAACCCGTTGTCCCATCACAGAACAGCGTCTCCACGCTGGGAACCAGTTGTCCTATCACAGATCAGTGTCTCAAGGCAGGGAACACCTTGTCCTCACACAGAACAGTGTCTCCACGCAGGGAACCCATTGTCCCATCACATAAGAGGGTCTCCACGCAGGGAACCCATTGTCCCGTCACGGAAGAGGGTCTCCAGGCCGTTAACCCCTTGTCCCGTCACAGAACAGGGTCTCCACGCAGGGAACCCGTTGTCCCTTCACAGAACAGGGTCTCCGCGCAGGGAAAACCTTGTCCCATCCCAGAACAGTGTCTCCAGGCAGGGAACCCGTTGTCCCGTCACAGAACAGGGTCTCCACGCAGGGAACCCCTTGTCCCGTCACAGAACAGGGTCTCCAGGCAGGGAACCCCTTGTCCCGTCACAGAACAGGGTCTCCACGCAGGGGACCCTTTGTCCCGTCACAGAACAGGGTCTCCAAGCAGGGAACAAGTTGTCCCGTCACAGAACAGGGTCTACAGGCAGGGAACCCATCGTCCCGTCACAGAACAGTGTCTCCACGCAGGGAACCCGTTGTCCTGTCACAGAACAGGGTCTCCAGGCAGGGAACCCTTTGTCCCGTCAGAAAACAGGTTCTCCAGGCAGGGAACCCTTTGTCCCGTCACAGAACAGGGTCTCCACGCAGGGAACCCTTTGTCCCGTCACAGAACAGTGTCTCCACGCTGGGAACCCATTGTCCCGTCACAGAACAGGGTCTCCACGCTGGGAACCCCTTGCCCAGTCACAGAACAGGGTCTCCTGTCAGGGAACCCGTTGTCCCGTCACAGAACAGGGTCTCCACGCAGGGAAACCCTTGTCCCTTCACAGAAAAGGGTCTCCGCACAGGGAACCCGTTGTCCCATCCCAGAACAGGGTCTCCAGGCAGGGAACCCTTTGTCCCGTCACAGAACAGGGTCTCCAGTCAATCAACCCATTGTCCTGTCACAGAACAGGGTCACCGCACAGGGAATCCGTTGTCTCTTCACAGAACAGGGTCTCCACGAAGGGAATCCCTTGTTCCTTCACAGAACGGGGTCTATAGGCAGGGAACGCGTTGTCCCGTCACACAACTAGGTCTCCAGGCAGGGAACCCATTGTCCCATCACAGAAAAGGGTCTCCACGCAGGAAACCCCTTGTCCCATCACAGAACAGGGTCTCAACGCAGGGAACCCTTTGTCCCGTCGGAGAACAGGGTCTCCAAGCAGGGAACCCGTTGTCCCGTTACAGAACAGTGTCTCCACGCAGGGAACCCGTTGTCCCGTCACAGAACAGGGTCTACAGGCCGGGAACCATTGTCCCGTCACAGAACAGGGTCTCCACGCAGAAAACCCGTTGTCCCATCACAGAACAGTGTCTCCAGGAAGGGAACCCCTTGTCCCATCACAGAACATGTTCTCCACGCAGGGAACCCCTTGTCCCTTCACAGAACGGGGTCTACAGGCAGGGAACCCGTTGTCCCGTCACACAACAGGGTCTCCAGGCAGGGAAACCGTTGTGCCGTCACAGAACAGGATCTCCACGAAGGGAACCCCTTGTCCCGTCACAGAACAGGGTCTCCGCGCATGGAACCTGTTGTCCCGTCACAGAACATGGTCTCCGCGCAGGGAACCCGTTGTCTCGTCACAGAACAGGGTCTCCGCGCATGGAACCTGTTGTCCCGTCTCAGAACATGGTCTCCGTGCAGGGAACCCGTTGTCGCGCCACAGAACAGGGTCTACAGGCCGGGAACCATTGTCCCGTCACAGAACTGGGTCTCCACGCCGGGAACCCGTCGTCCCGTCACACAACAGGGTCTCAACGCAGGGAACCCCTTGTCCCGTCACAGCACAGGGTCTCCACGCAGGGAACCCGTTGTCCCGTCACAGAACAGGGTCTCCGCGCAGGGAACCCCTTGTCCCATCCCAGAACTGTGTCTCCAGGCAGGGAACCCGTTGTCCCGTCACAGAACAGGGTCTCCACGCAGGGAACCCCTTGTCCCGTCATAGAACAGTGTCTCCTGTCCGGGAACCCCTTGTCCCGTCACTGAACAGGGTCTCCAAACAGGGAACCCGTTGTCCCATCACAGAACAGCGTCTCCACGCTGGGAACCAGTTGTCCTATCACAGATCAGTGTCTCAAGGCAGGGAACACCTTGTCCTCACACAGAACAGTGTCTCCACGCAGGGAACCCATTGTCCCATCACATAAGAGGGTCTCCACGCAGGGAACCCATTGTCCCGTCACGGAAGAGGGTCTCCAGGCCGTTAACCCCTTGTCCCGTCACAGAACAGGGTCTCCACGCAGGGAACCCGTTGTCCCTTCACAGAACAGGGTCTCCGCGCAGGGAAAACCTTGTCCCATCCCAGAACAGTGTCTCCAGGCAGGGAACCCGTTGTCCCGTCACAGAACAGGGTCTCCACGCAGGGAACCCCTTGTCCCGTCACAGAACAGGGTCTCCAGGCAGGGAACCCCTTGTCCCGTCACAGAACAGGGTCTCCACGCAGGGGACCCTTTGTCCCGTCACAGAACAGGGTCTCCAAGCAGGGAAATCCTTGTCCCGTCACAGAACAGGGTCTACAGGCAGGGAACCCATCGTCCCGTCACAGAACAGTGTCTCCACGCAGGGAACCCGTTGTCCTGTCACAGAACAGGGTCTCCAGGCAGGGAACCCTTTGTCCCGTCAGAAAACAGGTTCTCCAGGCAGGGAACCCTTTGTCCCGTCACAGAACAGGGTCTCCACGCAGGGAACCCTTTGTCCCGTCACAGAACAGTGTCTCCACGCTGGGAACCCATTGTCCCGTCACAGAACAGGGTCTCCACGCTGGGAACCCCTTGCCCAGTCACAGAACAGGGTCTCCTGTCAGGGAACCCGTTGTCCCGTTACAGAACAGTGTCTCCACGCAGGGAACCCGTTGTCCCGTCACAGAACAGGGTCTACAGGCCGGGAACCATTGTCCCGTCACAGAACAGGGTCTCCACGCAGAAAACCCGTTGTCCCATCACAGAACAGTGTCTCCAGGAAGGGAACCCCTTGTCCCATCACAGAACATGTTCTCCACGCAGGGAACCCCTTGTCCCTTCACAGAACGGGGTCTACAGGCAGGGAACCCGTTGTCCCGTCACACAACAGGGTCTCCAGGCAGGGAAACCGTTGTGCCGTCACAGAACAGGATCTCCACGAAGGGAACCCCTTGTCCCGTCACAGAACAGGGTCTCCGCGCATGGAACCTGTTGTCCCGTCACAGAACATGGTCTCCGCGCAGGGAACCCGTTGTCTCGTCACAGAACAGGGTCTCCGCGCATGGAACCTGTTGTCCCGTCTCAGAACATGGTCTCCGTGCAGGGAACCCGTTGTCGCGTCACAGAACAGGGTCTACAGGCCGGGAACCATTGTCCCGTCACAGAACTGGGTCTCCACGCCGGGAACCCGTCGTCCCGTCACACAACAGGGTCTCAACGCAGGGAACCCCTTGTCCCGTCACAGCACAGGGTCTCCACGCAGGGAACCCGTTGTCCCTTCACAGAACAGGGTCTCCGCGCAGGGAACCCCTTGTCCCATCCCAGAACTGTGTCTCCAGGCAGGGAACCCATTGTCCCGTCACAGAACAGGGTCTCCACGCAGGGAACCCCTTGTCCCGTCATAGAACAGTGTCTCCTGTCCGGGAACCCCTTGTCCCGTCACTGAACAGGGTCTCCAAACAGGGAACCCGTTGTCCCATCACAGAACAGCGTCTCCACGCTGGGAACCAGTTGTCCTATCACAGATCAGTGTCTCAAGGCAGGGAACACCTTGTCCTCACACAGAACAGTGTCTCCACGCAGGGAACCCATTGTCCCATCACATAAGAGGGTCTCCACGCAGGGAACCCATTGTCCCGTCACGGAAGAGGGTCTCCAGGCTGTTAACCCCTTGTCCCGTCACAGAACAGGGTCTCCACGCAGGGAACCCGTTGTCCCTTCACAGAACAGGGTCTCCGCGCAGGGAAAACCTTGTCCCATCCCAGAACAGTGTCTCCAGGCAGGGAACCCGTTGTCCCGTCACAGAACAGGGTCTCCACGCAGGGAACCCCTTGTCCCGTCACAGAACAGGGTCTCCAGGCAGGGAACCCCTTGTCCCGTCACAGAACAGGGTCTCCAGGCAGGGAACCCGTTGTCCCATCACAGAACAGGGTCTCCAGGCAGGGAACCCGTTGTCCCATCACAGAACAGTGTCTCAACGCAGGGAACCCGTTGTCCCATCACAGAACAGTGTCTCCAGGCAGGGAACCCGTTGTCCCGTCACAGAACAGGGTCTCCACGCAGGGAACCCCTTGTCCCGTCACAGAACAGGGTCTCCACGCAGGGAAAACCTTGTCCCGTCCCAGAACAGTGCCTCCAAGCTGGGAACCCGTTGTCCCGTCACAGAACAGGGTCTCCACGCAGAGAACCCCTTGTCCCGTCACAGAACAGGGTCTCCACGCATGGATCCCGTTGTCCCGTCACAGAACAGTGTCTCCACGCAGGGAACCCCGTGTCCCGTCACAGAACAGGGTCTCCACGCAGGAAATCCTTTGTCCCATCACAGAACAGGGTCTCCACGCAGGGAACCCCTTGTCCCGTCACGAAACAGGGTCTCCACGCATGGAACCCGTTGTCCTGTCACAGAAGAGGGTCTCCACGCAGGGAACCCATTGTCCCGTCACAGAACAGGTTCTCCACGCAGGGAACAAGTTGTCCCGCCACAGAACAGGGTCTCCAGGCAGGGAACCCGTTGTCCCATCACAGAACAGGATCTCCACGCAGGGAACCCGTTGTCCCGTCACAGAACAGGGTCTCCACCCAGGGAACCCGTTGTCCCGTCACAGAAAAGGGTCTCCACGCAGGGAACCCGTTGTCCCGTCACAGAAAAGGGTCTCCACGCAGGGAACCCGTTGTCCCGTCACAGAACAGTGTCTACAGGCCGGGAACCCGTTGTCCCGTCACAGAACAAGGTCTTCAAGCAGGGAAACCCTTGTCCCGTCACAGAACAGGGTCACCAGGCACGGAACCCGTTGTCCCGTCACAGAACAGGGTCTCCACGCAGGGAACCCCTTGTCCCGTCACAGAAAAGGGTCTCCACGCAGGGAACCCGTTGTCCCGTCACAGAAGAGGGTCTCCACACATGGAACCCGTGGTCCCGTCACAGAACAGGGTCTCCAGGCAGGGAACCCCATGTCCCATCTCAGAACAGGGTCTCCAGGCAGGGGACCCCTTGTCCCTTCACAGAAAAGGGTCTCCGCTCAGGGAACCACTTGTCTCGTCGCAGAACAGGGTCTCCACACAGGGAACCCCTTGTCCCTTCACTGAACGGTGTCTATAGGCAGGGAACCCGTTGTCCAGTCACACAACAGGGTCTCCACTCAGGGAACCCCTTGTCCCATCACAGAACAGGGTCTCCACGCAGGGAACCCCTTGTCCCGTCACAGAACAGGGTCTCCACGCAGGGAACCCCTTGTCCCATCACAGAACAGGGTCTCCATGCAGGGAACCCCTTGTCCCTTCACAGAACAGGGTCTTCACCCAGGGAACCCGTTGTCCCTTCGGAGAACAGCGTCTCCATGCAGGGAACCCATTGTCCCATCAGAGAAAAGGGTCTCCAGGCAGGGAACCCCTTGTCCCGTCACAGAACAGGGTCTCCACGCAGGGAATCCCTTGTCCCGTCACAGAACAGGGTCTTCATGCAGGGAACCCCTTCTCCCGTCACAGAACGGGGTCTCCAGGCAGGGAACCCGTTGTCCCGTAACAGAACAGTGTCGCCAGGCAGGGAACCCGTGGTCCCGTCACGGAACTGGGTCTCCAGGCAGGGAACCCGTTGTCCCATCACAGAACAGGTTCTCCACGCAGGGAACCCGTTGTCCCTTCCCAGAACAGGGTCTACATGCAGGGAATCCCTTGTCCCATCATAGAACAGGGTCTCCACGCAGGGAACCCGTTGTCCCGTCACAGCACAAGGTCTCCACGCAGGGAATCCCTTGTCCCGCCACAGAACAGAATGTCCACCCAGGGAAAACGTTGTCCCATCACAGAACAGGGTCTCCACGCAGGGAACCCCTTGTCCCTTCACAGAACGGGGTCTCTACCCAGGGAACCCGTTGTCCCGTCTCAGAACATGGTCTCCGCGCAGGGAACCCGTTGTCGCGTCACAGAACAGGGTCTCCACCCAGGGATCCCATTGCCCTGTCACAGAACAGGGTCTCCACGCAGGGAACCCGTTGCCCCTACACAGAACAGGGTCTCCACGGAGGGAACCCGTTGTCCTATCACAGATCAGTGTCTCAAGGCAGGGAACCCATAGTTCCGTCACAGAACAGGGTCTCTTCGCAGGGAACCCATTGTCCCATCACAGAACAGGGTCTCCACGCAGGGAACGCGTTGTCCCGTCACAGAACAGGGTCTCCACGCAGGGATCCCGTTGTCCCGTCACAGAACAGGGTCTCCAGGTAGGGAAGCCATTGTCCCGTCACAGAACATGGTCTCCGCTCCGGAACCTGTTGTCCCGTCACAGAACAGGGTCTCCAGGCAGGGAACGCCTTGTCCCTTCACAGAACAGGGTCTCCACGCTGGGAACCCGTTGTCCCATCACAGAACAGGGTCTCCACGCAGGGAACGCCTTGTCCCGTCACAGAACAGGGTCTCCACGCTGGGAACCCGTTGTCCCATCACAGGACAGGGTCTCCACGCAGGGAACCCATTGTCCTATCACAGATCAGTGTCTCAAGGCAGGGAACCCATAGTCCCGTCACAGAACAGGGTCTCCACGCAGGGAACACGTTGTCCCGTCACTGAACAGGGCCTCCAAGCAGAGTATCCCTTGTCCTGTCACAGAACAAGGTCTCCACGCAGGGAAACCCTTGTCCAGTCACAGAGTAGGGTGTCCACGCTGGGAACCACTTGTCCCATCACAGAACAGGGTCTCCAGGTAGGGAACCCATTGTCCCGTCACAGAACAGGGTCTCCAGGTAGTAAACCCATTGTTCCGTCACAGAACAGTGTCTACAGGCAGGGAACCCGTTGTCCCGTCACAGAACAAGGTCTCCAAGCAGGGAAACCTTTGTCCCGTCTCAGAACAGGGTCTCCAGGCACGGAGCAGTTATCCCGTCACAGAACAGGGTCTCCACGCAGGGAACAAGTTGTCCCGCCACAGAACAGGGTCTCCAGGCAGGGAACCACTTGTCTCGTCGCAGAACAGGGTCTCCACGCAGGGAACCCCTTGTCCCTTCACAAAAAAGGGTCTCCGCGCAGGGAACCCGTTGTCCCGTCACAGAACAGGTTCTTCACCAAGGGAACCCGTTGTCCCTTCAGAGAACAGGGTCTCCAGTCAGGGAACCCGTTGTCCCGTCACAGAACAGGGTCTCCAGGCAGGGAACCCATTGTCCCGTCACAGAACAGGGTCTCCACGCAGGGAACCCCTTGTCCCATCACAGGACGGGGTCTCCAGGCTGGGAACCCGTTGTCCCGTCACAGAACAGTGTCGCCAGACAGGGAACCCGTTGTCCCGTCACAGAACAGGGTCTCCACGAAGGGAACCCTTTGTCCCGTCACAGAACAGGGTCTCCGCGCATGGAACCTCTTGTCCCGTCTCAGAACATGGTCTCCGTGCAGGGAACCCGTTGTCGCGTCACAGAACAGGGTCTCCACCCAGGGATCCCATTGCCCTGTCACAGAACAGGGTCTCCAGGCAGGGAACCCCTTGTCCCGTCACAGAACAGGGTCTCCACGGAGGGAACCTGTTGTCCCTTCACAGAACAGGGTCTCCACGGAGGGAACCCGTTGTCCTATCACAGATCAGTGTCTCAAGGCAGGGAACCCATAGTTCCGTCACAGAACAGGGTCTCTTCGCAGGGAACCCATTGTCCCAACACAGAATCGGGTCTCCACGGAGGGAACGCGTTGTCCCGTCACAGAACAGTGTCTCCACGCAGGGAACCCGTTGTCCCGTCACAGAACAGGGTCTCCAGGTAGGGAATCCATTGTCCCGTCACAGAACATGGTCTCCACTCCGGGAACACGTTGTCCCGTCACAGAACAGTGTCTCCAGGCATTGAACGCCTTGTCCCGTCACAGAACAGGGTCTCCACGCAGGGAATCCATTCTCCCGTTACAGAACTGTGTCTTCAGGCAGGGAACCTGTTGTCCAGTCACAGAACAGTGTCTCCACGTAGGGAACCCGTTGTCCCGTCACAGACCACGGTTTCCAGTCAATCAACCCATTGTCCTGTCACAGAACAGGGTCTCCGCACAGGGAATCCGTCGTCTCTTCACAGAACAGGTTCTCCACGAAGGGAATCCCTTGTTCCTTCACAGAACGGGGTCTACAGGCAGGGAACCCGTTGTCCCGTCACACAACTACGTCTCCAGGCAGGGAACCCATTGTCCCATCACAGAGAAGGGTCTCCACGCAGGAAACCCCTTGTCCCATCACAGAACAGGGTCTCCAGGCAGGGGACCCCTTGTCCAGTCACAGAACAGGGTCTCCAGGCAGGGAACCCTTTGTCCCGTCACAAACAGTGTGTCCACGCAGGGAACCCATTGTACCGTCGCAGAACAGGGTCTCCAGGCAGGGAACCCCTTGTCCCGTCACAAAACAGTGTCTCCACGCAGGGAACCCCTTGTCCCGTCACAGAACAGGGTCTCCATGCAGGGAACCCGTTGTCCCGTCACAGAACAGGGTCTCCATGCAGGGAACCTGTTGTCCCTTCACAGAACAGGGTCTCCACGCAAGGAACCCGTTGTCCCATCACAGAACAGTGTCTCCACCGAGGGAACCCGTTGTCCCGTCACAAAACAGGGTCTCCAGGCAGGGAACCCATTGTCCCGTCACAGAACAGGGTCTCCATGCAGGGAACCCGTTGTCCAGTCACAGAACAGGGTCTCCACGCAGGGAAACCCTTGTCCGTCACAGCACAGAGTCTTCACACAGGGACCCCTTGTCCCGTCACAGAACAGGGTCTCCACGTAGGGAACCCCTTGTCCCTTCACAAAAAAGGGTCTCCGCGCAGGGAACCCGTTGTCCCATCCCAGAACAGGGTCTCCAGGCAGGGAACCCTTTGTCCCATCACAGAACAGGGTCTCCAGGCAGGGAACCCGTTGTCCCGTCAGAGAACAGGTTCTCCAGGCAGGGGACCAGTTGTCCCGCCACAGAACAGGGTCTCCACGCAGGGAACTCCTTGTCCCGTCACAGAACAGGGCCTCCACGCAGGGAACCCGTTCTCCCGTCACAGAACAGGGCCTACAGGGAGGGAACCCGTTGTCCCGTCACAGAACAGGGTCTCCAGGCAGGGAACCCCTTCTCCCGTCACAGAACAAGGTCTCCACGCATGGAACCCGTTGTCCCATCACAGAACAGGGTCTCCCGGCAGGGAACCCCTTGTCCCGTCACAGAACAGGGTCTCCGCACAGGGAACCCATTGTCTAGTCACAGAACAGGGTCTCCAAGCAGGGAACCCCTTGTCCCGTCACAGAACAGGGTCTCCTGTCCGGGAAACCCTTTTCCCGTCACAGAACAGGGTCTCCAGGCACGGAACCCGTTTTCCCGTCACAGAACAGGGTCTCCACGCAGGGAACCCCTTGTCCCGTCACAGAAAAGGGTCTCCACGCAGGGAACCCCTTGTCCCGTCACAGAACAGGGTCTCCACGCATGGAACCCGATGTCCCGTCACAGAACAGGGTCTCCACGCAGGGAACCCCATGTCCCGTCACAGAACAGGGTCTCCACGCAGGGAACCCCTTGTCCATTTACAGAACAGGGCTATAGGCAGGGAACCCCTTGTCCCGTCACAGAACAGGGTCTACAGGCCGGAACCATTGTCCCGTCACAGAACATGGTCTCCACACAGGGAACCCCTTGTCCCGTCACAGAACAGGGACTCCAGGCAGGGAACCCGTTGTCCCTTCACAGAACAGGGTCTCCGCACAGGGAACCCCTTTTCCCTTCACTGAATGGGGTCTATAGGCAGGGAACCCGTTGTCCAGTCACACAACAGGGTCTCCACGCAGGGAACCCGTTGTCCCATCAGAGAACAGGGTCTCCACGCAGGGAACCCGTTGTCCCGTCACAGAACAGGGTCTCCAAGCAGGGAACCCCTTGTCCCGTCACAGAACAGGGTCTACAGGCCGGAACCATTGTCCCGTCACAGAACATGGTCTAAACACAGGGAACCCCTTGTCCCGTCACAGAACAGGGACTCCAGGCAGGGAACCCGTTGTCCCTTCACAGAAAAGGGTCTCCGCACAGGGAACCACTTGTCTCGTCGCAGAACAGGGTCTCCACACAGGGAACCCCTTGTCCCTTCACTGAATCGGGTCTATAGGCAGGGAACCCGTTGTCCAGTCACACAACATGGTCTCCAGGCAGGGAACCCCTTGTCCCGTCACAGAACAGGGTCTCCAGGCAGGGAACCCTTTGTCCCGTCACAGAACAGGGTCTCCAAGCAGGGAACCCGTTGTCCCGTCACAGAACAGTGTCGCCAAGCAGGGAACCCGTTGTCCCGTCACAGAACAGGGTCTACAGGCCGGAACCATTGTCCCGTCACAGAACAGGGTCTCCACACAGGGAACCCCTTGTCCCGTCACAGAACAGGGACTCCAGGAAGGGAACCCGTTGTCCCTTCACAGAAAAGGGTCTCCGCACAGGGAACCACTTGTGTCGTCGCAGAACAGGGTCTCCACACAGGGAACCCCTTGTCCCTTCACTGAACGGTGTCTATAGGCAGGGAACCCGTTGTCCAGTCACACAACAGGGTCTCCACGCAGGGAACCCGTTGTCCCGTCACAGAACAGGGTCTCCACGCAGGGAACCCCTTGTCTCGTCACAGAAAAGGGTCTCCACGCAGGGAACCCATTGTCCCGTCACAGAACAGGGTCTCTAGGCAGGGAACCCGTTGTCCCGTAACAGAAGGGTGTCGCCAGGCAGGGAACCCATTGTCCCGTCACAGAACTGTGTCTCCAGGCAGGGAACCCGTTGTCCCATCACAGAACAGGGTCTCCAGGCAGGGAACCCGTTGTCCCTTCCCAGAACAGGGTCTACACGCAGGGAATCCCTTCTCCCATCACAGAACAGGGTCTCCACGCAGGGAACCCCTTGTCCCGCCACAGAACAGGATGTCCACCCAGGGAAAACCTTGTCCCATCACAGAACAGGGTCTCCACGCAGGGAACCCCTTGTCCCTTCACAGAACGGGGTCTATAGGCACTGAACCCGTTGTCCCGTCACACAACAGGGTCTCCAGGCAGGGAACCCGTTGTCTCGTCACAGCAAAGGGTCTCCCCGCAGGGAACCCCTTGTCCCTTCACAGAACGGGGTCTCCACGCAGGGAACCCGTTGTCGCGTCTCAGAGCAGGGTCTCCACCCAGAGAACATGTTGTCTCGTCACAGAACAGGGTCTCCAGGCAGGGAACCCGTTGTCCCGTCACAGAACAGTGTCTCCACGCAGGGAACCCGTTGTCCCATCACAGAACAGGGTCTCCAGGCAGGGAACCCATTGTCCCGTCACAGAACAGGGTCTCCAGGTAGTGAACCCATTGTTCCGTCACAGAACAGTGTCTACAGGCCGGGAACACGTTGTCCCGTCACAGAACAAGCTCTCCAAGCAGGGAAACCCTTGTCCCGTTACAGAACAGGGTCTTCAGGCACGGAACCCGTTGTCCCGTCACAGAACAGGGTATCCACGCAGGGAACCCGTTGTCCCGTCACAGAACAGGGACTCCACGCAGGGAACCCGTTGTCCCGTCACAGAAGAGGGTCACCACGCACGGAACCCATTGTCCCGTCACAGAACAGGGTCTCCACGCAGGGAACCCCTTGTCCCTTCACAGAACAGGGCTATAGGCAGGGAACCCCTTGTCCCGTCACTGAACAGGGTCTACAGCCCGGAACCATTGTCCCGTCACAGAACAGGGTCTCCACACAGGGAACCCCTTGTCCCGTCACAGAACAGGGACTCCAGGCATGGAACCCGTTGTCCCTTCACAGAAAAGGGTCTCCGCACAGGGAACCACTTGTCTCGTCGCAGAACAGGGTCTCCACACAGGGAACCCCTTGTCCCTTCACTGAACGGGGTCTATAGGCAGGGAACCCGTTGTCCAGTCACACAACAGTGTCTCCACTCAGGGAACCCCTTCTCCCGTCTCAGAACATTGTCTCCAAGCAGGGAACCCCTTGTCCCGTCACAGAACAGGGTCTCCACGCAGGGAATCCGTTGTCCCATCACAGAGCATGGTCTAAACGCAGGGAACCCTTTGTCCCGTCACAGAACGGGGCGTCGACGCAGGGAACCCTTTGTCCCATCACAGAACAGGGTCTCCGCGCAGGGAACCCGTTGTCCCGTCTCAGAACAGGGTCTCCACGCAGGGAACCCCTTGTCCCGTCAAAGAACAGGGTCTCCAAGCATGGAACCCCTTGTGCCGTGACAGAACAAGGTCTCTGTGGAGAGCTATTTGGCTGTGAACGGGCATGTGAGCAATCCAGACAATTGCTTGACAATTGTAAGGTAGTGACCCACAGGCACTGAGGCCTCGCCTGAGGGTTACTAAAGTTCGTGTATGTGCAGAAGCCTTGGGAAAGGTTAGCACGGAAAACTACTGAGAGAGATACGCAGAGAAGGAATGTTAACTGTAACCTTGAAACATATGCTGTAATAGTTAACCAATCAGTAAACTGTTGCTAGCACTCGGCTAAGTGAAGTTAACCAACCAAGTGTTATCGAATGTTCTACTGTTCTGAAACTTTCCTATAAAAGGCATGATTGCGCACATTAAATTGTTCAGCGTGGATCACATTGATCTGTGTTTCATTGTTCCCAAACCCCCGCAAGTGGCGCCCGAACAGGGACCCCTCAGCTCTGCCTCCTGAGAGCTGCTTTGGCGGTGAAGATCAGCGCAGACCTGACGGGTGGGAGGCCGACCGAAAAGCAGCCGGCAGCAGACCTGCCGAATAGAGAGAGCACAGCTGTGCCGCAGGAGAAAAAGAAAAAAGAAAAAAGAAAAAAAAAAAAGAAGAAAGAGAGTCTCCGCGTAAAAGAGTCCACTTCGATAAAGGCAAGTGGCGGTCGGGGAGGAATGGGGGCGGCTCAAACTAAGGAAGAGACAGCTGTCCTTAATTTCCTCCAATGCATCCTCTCAAGGAGAGGGATTAAATATGAAGAAGATGTACTTAAAGGGTTACTCCAGTGGAGTAAAGAAAAGGGGCTATTTAGTGGGATTGGAACAGCATTTGAAATATCCACATGGGAGGCGATAGGCGTACAGCTCTGGGACACTATAACTGATGGGGGGAAGGCAGCGCGTGAGGCCCAAAAATACTCCACGCTGTGGAAACTTGTCCGAGAGACTTTGCGGGATATGAAATCAGAAAGAGCTGCAGCTGCTTCGGCAGTTAAAGCCTTATCTCCGGCAATGCCATCCGCAACCCCCAGTGCCCCCCCACCTGGATCCCTGCTTGAGCCTCCCGCCCCCCTCCCCCCTCCCTCCCTCCCTGCCTCCCAATTAATCGCAGAGCCCCTGACGAAGGGTTCCAAGAACCCCGATCGGTGTCCCTTCGATCACTGTACTGGAGGGAGAACTTACCCGAAAATTGCAAAAACGATTAAGAGGGGTTTTCAAGCCATGCCCAGTAAAGAGAGATCAAAATCTGATATTGCTACTAATCCTGACGATATCGAACCTCCCTGTGAGGTGAAGGCATCCACAGATTACAGGCCTGGTGTGCCAGAATATTCCCTTACCTACACCCCAAACCATTCCCCCATTAACTCTAATGTCTCTACCCCAGAAGAAGCAGAAAAACCGAAAGAACTAAATGACTCAACAAAAGAATTATTGCAGGAGGCAAGCAGATATCCCACTGTGTGGAGATTAATCACTGACTCATTAAAAAAAAAAAAAAAAAAAAAAAAAAAAATGCAAGCAGAAGAGCTTTTCCACTCCCATGGAACAAATGCGAAAAAACCAGAACCGATGGATGGGCCAGGGGATACAAATTTGTATCTTCCTTTATCACTTTCGCCGCCCCTGGCCTCCCTCCCCCCAGAGCCTGATCCTCAAGATCGTCAAGGTTGGGACAAATGGACAGGATTGTTAGATGAGAAAGTACAGACACTTCATGACGGACTTACAAATTTACAGCTCTCCGACACGGCTAAGTCAAAGAATGAGATAGTGGAGCCCAAACCCCCCCCCCACCACCCCCACCCCCCCACCCCTCCGAACCTCCACCAGTTGCTGCCGCGGCTGCGGAGGCTGAGGACGGCGATGAAGGCAATCCTTTTGCCCCAGACCCTGTTAATCCCGAGAAAAAGCCTACTCTCAGATCACCTGAAACCTACAGGAGAAAATGTTTTAATTGCACTTGATAACACTGAAACTCCAGAACACGTTAATGAGGAGCCTGTGCATTTTCATCAGACTGTTGTTGCTGCTCCTGAGATTCTGATGCCTGATAATGCTGATGCTGACCTGGATAGTCCTTTTGACCCGAGGCCTGTTGATCCGGAAAAGAAGCCTGATTTAGATCCCCCAGATCCTCATGATAAATGGGCAGTTATAAAGGGAAAAGTAAGATGGGTGGGGGGTGCAGATGTATTGTGTGCTTATAGTCTGTCTGTGATATTCATGTACTAAAAGTTAGCAAATGTAACTACGTCTGTGTTTCTATCGACCCTTGCAGACCTTTATAGATACTGTTGGCCACTTCTCCCGATGTAGGCTGGCCACCTGCATTGGAATGAGTGTGCATTTTGGTCAGTATAAAAGCCCAAGCCTCATGCGATGTGAGGGAGGCAGAGCCTCTGCGGGGACGCCCGCTGAGATTGAGCCTGCCACCTTGCACTGCGATGATGCTGCTTGGAGCTGGTTTCCTGATTGTCTTCACAGGGTCATTGCAACTACATTTTGTATGTGTGACCATGTAGTGGGAGTAATGATTGTCTGCATTTTGTGTTTCACATATTGTAGTTGTGTGGAGTGTGTTTGTGGGATCCCATGAATGTGTGTGTATGTGTGTGTCTGTTGAGGGCAGACAGTGTTCTGTGTATTTTTTGTTATTGGGTTAATGTAAAAGTTTTTAATGGGTAGCAGATTAACATTTTGGGCAAGAAAGGGTTAATGCAGAGGTGCTGCTGCCAGCAGGAATTTATGGCTGCTGCTCAGCAGGCTGGCAGCTGTAGCTGCTGCTGGGCAGGCAGGCATTTGTAGCTCCTGCCGAGCAGTACTGCTTAGTGTGTTTAAGGTAACCTAGGGGAGAATCCAAGCTTTACCAATCTCCACCCAAACAGCACCAGGGTGGCAGAGATACGGTGCAGTTTGCTTCTGCACCTGCTTCACATTCCTGTTTCATCAGAATGCCTTCGCTTTAAGGAATCATTTTTAGCTTGACTTACTTCTCGAGAACTGATGGCATGGGGGAAGGGATATATTTGTGTTCTACCTACAGGTCCATGGAGGCTGCCTGCAAAGTTTCTCAGGCCTTGTCATGAGCTGGATGGACGAGCGGAAAAACCCAATGCCTTAGCTACAGGAGCTTGAATGTGTGTGCATGTAAAGTAGCTCTTATTAGAGGCTGTGATTTTGTGTATAACACCACCTGTACTCACTAGCCAGTTGCTAATAAGAAACTACGCCTTGTATTGTATGGATTTGTCACTTGTAAAAGAGATGTTAGCGCATACAAATTTGCAGCAGCTGTCAGAAGATGATAAGGCAAAACCCGCAGAAGTTAAGCTAACAGGAAGAGGTTATATGTTTGCTTACAGATCAAGGCATTCGGTGGATACCGGCTCGGTGGATACGGCCCTGGCGCAACTCAGCAGAAAGCCTTTCCTCTACAGCAGAAGATGTCAGTGATGATTAAGAACCTGTTAGTGGTTAAGCTGTTAATTTTGCTCTTTGTATATAATTCTGTATCTCTGTTATACGAAATTAATCCTAGAAAAAATTTGTGGGTAACATGGGCCAGTGAGAGTGGGGTGTCGGAATTTTGTCTTGCTATGGCATCAGCCACAGATCCATTTCAAACATGTCTAATAGGAATACCTGGGTATAATGAGAACAGCTTTAAGGCATTTTCGACCAACAACTGCAGTAAGTCAAAAAATGTTGCGGACTGCTCAGCAGAATTGATATCTGGATTGAATAGGACACTCCCTTGGGATCCACAAGAATTAAATTTAATGGCATCGCAAGCAATTGGGAATAGCTCACAAAACTGGACACAAACCTGCATAATGTTTGGATGCAAATATGCAGGCTGCCCATATTCAGTCAACTCACCAGATGTTTCGCCCAAAGATAGCACCTATTGGTACGCTAATGAATATTGTGGGATAAATGATACGGCTGGGAAGGCAACAGCCTTTAAGGCATATGGATCTACTCACTGGCCTGGGTCAGTGCCCCTCCTTTGGAATAACAAATCTGCCAAGGCCCTACCACCAGATGTCTTTTTAATCTGTGGGGATAGGGCATGGCAAGGAATACCGGAAGACATTGTTGGAGGGCCATGCTATTTAGGTTCACTGACTATTTTTGCACCAAAGTTTACAGAATTGAGTAATCTTAGTCGTATTCTCCACTATAGATCAATAGGACTCACCCCTGATTGTAATGACAATGTTCAATTACTGAGCAGAGCTGCTCTAGTAGCTCTGTCACTATTTGTCCCTGGAGCGGCTGCAGGAAATGCCCTAAGAACAGCAGCCCAGCTAGCTTGTTGGGCAGAAAAGCAGGCTAATGTAACTACTGCCGTTCTCGAAGAATTATTAATGGATCAAAATAGCTTAAGACACTCCCTCCTGCAGAACTGCACAGCCATCGACTTTTTGCTGTTGGCACAGGGTCATGGCTGTGAGGACTTTGAAGGTATGTGTTGTGTGAATCTGTCCGATCACAGTAAGAGCGTTCACAAACAATTGACCTATCTAAAAGGACACTCACAAAAAATCCAACAAGATGTGAATCCTTTAGATGACTGGCTCCGCAACATTTTTTCAGGATGCGGAATAGGGACTTGGATTCAAAATTGGATAATTATTGCTTTGAAGGTTTTAGGCATTATATTACTAATTTTGCTTGCATGCACCATTGTATTTACTATACTGAAGAAATTTGTAAACAGAATGCTAAATCAAATCTGGATTGCTCAAAAACAAGAAGAGGGTATTGTGGAAGCATTCCTTTCAGTTAACGGACATGTGAGCAATCCAGCCTTTTGAATGAGAGAACTCCACTGGTAAGAAATTTCTTTGGCTGATCCCTCACTGCCACTAGCATCTTCAACATGCTGCTGCACCCTGTAGTATATATACTGCTAATGTAAATCTGTATGTGCTTTGCCATAGTAGCGACTTGTTACTGAATGAAGCAGGTGAACCTCTGCACTGACAACAAGGTGCCAAGACTGAGGTTGGCCAAATACCTCCTGTCACAGTCAAGGGTAAGACTGGGTTGGCCTCTGTGTTTGCCACCAAGAAGAACCTTTAGCTCCGCTGCTGGCTGCAACCCAGCAGGCGTTGAGTGGTGGGGACACATGCCATGCCAGACCTTGATGTGAGGGATGGCCTCTCCTGTTATCAGAGAGCTATACAGGAGAGAAAGGCAGGCCAAGCAGCCTGTGGTTGGCATATGTTGGAGATATGATCTAGTCCAAATCCTCTGCTCAAATAGGGTCGTCTAAAGCAGGTATTATATATAAAAACACCCAAGGGAAATGTAAGGATTTTCTTCAAACAGTTTGCAAAGCGTAAATTGTACAAAAGCTTTTGAATTTGTCTAGTTTTGATTCTCTTTCTGCAATACAGCATTTGTGACATCTAACAGATGATTCCTTGCCCAAACCACCAGTTCTATATAAAGACCTACATGATAATGAGTGGAAAGGACCAGAACCATATCAAGTTATAGAATGTAATAAAGGATGTAATGTGACTGCAAGACTAAAGCAAAGTGTGCAAAATGATTCCAGTGTAAGTTTGTTATGCTGTTTTTAATGGCAATACGTATGTGACTATGTTAATACAAGTACAAGTAAATTCTTTAAAAAAGATAGTTTTGTAGAATTGTAAGGCTTTAGATATATTAACAGCTCAAGTAGACAAAGTATGTACTTTAATTAATGAATCTTGTTGTAGTTATCTTGATCAGTCTGGAAAGACCTTGAAAGATGTTAAAGAAATTTGGAAGCATGCAAAAGTACTTCATGATGTCAATCAGAACGATAAAATTCCTTGGTTAAATGCCCTTCTTACATCTTGGGACTTTAATGGTTGGCTCACATCTCTGATTAAAGGTATTGGAATGATTTTGGTAGTAATCTTGACCATAGTTATGATTGTACCTTGTATTTTGCAATGTATTCGTGGTATGATTGAAAACCTGGTAAAACAGCTTTGGCTTACTCAAGAAAAGAAAAGGGGGAGATGTGGATGATTTCTTGTTAGAGAATGGACATATGCCTGCTCTGAATGAAAGCCAAGCATGTGCAGCTGGCCATGTAGCAGGGGTAACTCCTGGTTACCTCTGTGCAGCCGACCGTGGAAAAGAAGCAACTCCCGGACAGTTAATGAGACAAGAATGCAGGCCTGGAAGATAAGAAGGAGCTAAGATAAGAGGCTTGCTGAATTGGACTGTAAATTTCGCTTGCTTACAAAAAACACACTTTAGGTTCTCACGAGTGCAAAAGTTACAAGTACTCTCAGAATGGGATTGGTTTCAAAAGTTGTTACAGAGTTGGGGTATTAGTAGTTGGCTAGGAGTAGTAATCAAACAAGGTTTAACAGTTTCAACGGTATTGATTATTATTGTTTTAATCTCTTGCTGTTTGTGGAAGTGTATTGCCAGTATGCTATTTCGTGCTGTGAATCGGGTCCGGATTGCTCAAAAACAAAAAGGGGGATTTGTGGAGAGCTATTTGGCTGTGAACGGGCATGTGAGCAATCCAAACAACTGCTTGACAATTGTAAGGTAGTGACCTGCAGGCATTGAGGCCTCGCCTGAGGATTACTAAAGTTCGTGTATGTGCAGAAGTCTTGGGAAAAGTTAGCACAGAAAACTACTGAGAGAGATACGCAGAGAAGGAATGTTAACTGTAACCTTGAAACATATGCTGTAATAGTTAACAAATCCGTAAACTGTTGCTAGCACTCGGCTAAGTGAAGTTAACCAACCAAGTGTTATCGAATGTTCTACTGTTCTGAAACTTTCCTATAAAAGGCATGATTGCGCACATCAAATTCTTCAGTGTGGATCACAATGATCTGTGTTTCGTTGTTCCTAAACCCCCGCGAAGGGAGACCCTGTTCTGCGACGGGACAAGGGGTTCCCTGCGTGGAGACCCTGTGCTGGGACTGGACAAGGGATTCCCTGCGTGAAGACCTTGTTCTGTGACGGGACAACGGGTTCCCTGCGTGGAGACCCTGTTCTATGGCGGGACAACGGGTTCCCTGCCTGGAGACCCTGTTCTGTGAAGGGACAAGGGGTTCCCTGCGTGGAGACCCTGTTCTGTGACGGGAAAACGGGTTCCCTGCGCGGAGACCCTGTTCTGTGGCGGGACAAGGGGTTCCCTGCGTGGAGACCCTGTTCTGCGATGGGGCAACGGGTTCCCTGCGGAGACCTTGTACTGTGACGGGACAAGGGGTTCCCTGCGTGGAGACCCTGTTCCGCGGCGGGACAAGGGGTTCCCTTCGTGGAATACCTGTTCTGTGACGGGACAACGGGTGCCCTGCCTGGAGACCCTGTTCTGTGACAGGACAATGGTTCCCTGCGTGGAGACCCTGTGCTGTGACGGACAATGGGTTCCCTACGTGGAGACCCTGTCCAGTGACGGGGCAACGGGTTCCCTGCGTGGAGACCCTGTTCTGTGACGGGACAAGGGGTTCCCTGCCTGGAGACACTGTTCCGTGACGGGAAAGTGGGTTCCCTGCCTGGAGACCAAGTTCAGTGAAGGGACAATGGGTTCCCTGCCTGGAGAACATGTTCCGTGACGGGACAATGGGTTCCCTGACTGGAGACACTGTTCCGTGACGGGACAACAGGTTCCCTGCCTGGAATACCTGTTCTGTGACGGGACAACGGGTTCCCTGCGTGGAGACGCTGTTTTGTGATGGGACAACGGGTTCACTGTGTGGAGAACCTGTTCTGTGACGGGACAAAGGGTTTGCCGCGTGAAGACCCTGCTCCGTGACGCGACAAGGGGTTCCCCGCGTGGAGACCTTGTTCTGTGACGGGAGAACGGTTTCCGTGCGCGGAGACCCTGTTCTGTGACGGGACAAGGGGTTCCCTGCGTGGAGACCCTGTTCGATGATGGACAACGGGTTCCCTGCGTGGAGACCCTGTTCTGTGATGGGACAACGGGTTCCCTGCTCGGAGACTCTGTTCTGTGACGAGACAACGGCTTCCCAGCGCGGCGACTCTGTTCTGTGATGGGACAACGGGTTCCATGCCTGGAGACCCTGTTCTGTGACGGGAGAACGGGTTCCCTGCCTGAAGATCCTGTTCCGTGACGGGACCATGGGTTACCTGAGGGGGGACCCTGTTCTGTGACGGGACAACGGGTTCCATGCGCGGAGACCCTGTTCTGTGACGGGTCAAGGGGTTCCCTGCGTGGAGACCCTGTTCCATGACGGGAAAGTGGGTTCCCTGCCTGGAGACACAATTCCGTGAATTGACAATGGGTTCCCTGCCTGGAGAACCTGTTCCGTGACGGGACAAGGGGTTCCCCGACTGGAGACCCTGCTCCGTGACGGGACAAGGGGTTCCATGACGGGAGACCCTGTGCTGTGACGGGAAATGGGGTTCCCTGCGTGGAGACCCTGTTCTGTGACGGGACAACGGGTTCCCTGCGTGGAGACCCTGTTCTGTAACAGGAGAACGGGTTCCCTTCGTGGAGACCCTGTTCTGCGATGGGACAACGGGTTCCCTGCGTGGAGACCCTGTTCCGTGAAGGGACAGTGGGTTCGCACCCTGGAGACCCTGTTCCGTGAAGGGACATGGGGTTCCCTGCCTGGAGAACCTGTTCCGTGACGGGACAATGGGTTCCCTAACTGGAGACCCTGTTCTGTGATGGGACAACGGGTTCCCTGCATGGAGACCCTGTGCTGTGACGGGACAAGGGATTCCCTTTGTGAAAACCCTGTTCTGTGATGGGACAACGGGTTCCCTGCCTGGAGACCCTGTTTTGTGACAGGACAACGGATTCCCTGGGTGGAGACCTTTTGCAGAGTTTCTTGTTGTGAGCAATCCAGCCTCTGACTTAGCTTCACTCGAGTAGTGAGCTGAGGGCTTCACAGGCTACTGAAAGGGTCAACACAGGATGTCTACGTGCCGACATGATGAGGACGTTGCCTTGGGGAGGCACTGAGCAGGCTTACCACGAAGGCGCTGAGCACCGCAATCAGGCACTGAGCACCTGCATTCAGGTTGCCACAAAGGCACTGAGCAGGATGTCGGCGCCAGATCAGATTAGCACGGAGCAGGCCTTGCTTGCAAGGCAGGAGCCTGTCGCTATGGACGTTTCACAAGTTAACCAATCAGATAAGGACTGTTCCAGTACTTTGTAACCTTTCTATAAAAGCTGATGCTTGCGTTTAATAAATTGTCAACGTTTGATCACATTGGTCGTTGCTGCGTTGTCCATGTTCTCCTGCCGCAGAGACCCTGTTCTGTGACAGCAAAACGGGTTCCCTGAGTGGAGACTCTGTTCTGTGACGGGACAAGGGGTTCCCTGCGTGGAGACCCTGTTCTGTAGCGGGACAACGGGTTCCCTGCGTGGAGACCCTGTTCAGTGAAGGGACAGTGTGTTCCCAGCCTGGAGACCCTGTTCCGTGAAGGGGCAAGGGGTTCCCTGTGTGGAGAACCTGTTCCATGACGGGACAGTGGGCTACCTAACTGGAGACCCTGTTCCGCGACGGGACAAGGAGTTACCTGTGTGGAGAACCTGTTCTGTGAACGGACAAGGTGTTCCCTGCGAGCAGACCCTGTTCTGTAATGGGACAACGGGTTCCCCGGGTGGAGACCCTGTTCTGCGACGGAACAAGGGGTCACTTGCGTGGAGACCCTGTTCTGTGACGGGAAAAGGGATTCCCTTTGTGAAAACCCTGTTCTGTGACGGGACAACGAGTTCCATGCCTGGAGACCCTGTTTTGTGACGGGACTACAGGTTCCCTGGGTGGAGACCCTGTTCTGTGACGGGACAACGGGTTTTCAGCGCGGAGACTCTGTTCTGTGACGGGACAACGGCTTCCCTATGCGAAGACCCTTTTCTGTGATGGGACAAGAGGTTCCCTGAGTGGAGAACCTGTTCTGTGACGGTACAACGGGTTCCTAGCGGGGAGAACCTGTTCTGTGACGTCACAGCGGTTTCCCTGCCTCGAAACCCTGTGCTGTGACGGGACAACCGGTTCCCTGACTGGAGACCCTGTTCTGTGACGGGACAAGTGGTTTCCTGCCTGGAGACCCTGTTCTGTGATGGGACAACGGGTTCCCTGCCTGGAGACCCTGTTCCGTGAAGGGACAAGGGGTTCCCTGCTTGGAGACCCTGTTCTGTGATGGGACAACTGTTTCCCTGCCTGAAGATCCTGTTCCATGACGGAACCACGGGTTCCCTGCGTGGAGACACTGCTCCGTGAAGGGACAAGGAGGTACCTGTGTAGAGACCCTGTTCGGTGACGGGACAAGGGGTTCCCTGCGTGGAGACCCTGTTCCGTGATGGGACCATGGGTTCCCTGCTTGGAGACCCTGTTCTGCGACTGGACAAGGGGTTCCCTGCGTGGAGACCCTGTGCTGTGACAGGACAAGAGATTCCCTGCCTGAAGACCATGTTCTGAGACGGGACAACGGGTTCCCTGGGTGGAGACAATGTTCTGTGGCGGGACAATTTGTTCCCTGCCTGGAGACCCTGTTCTGTGACGGGACAAGGGGTTCCCTGCGTGGAGACCCTGTTCAGTGAAGGGACAACTTGTTCCCTGCGTGGAGACCCTGTTCTGTGAAGGGACAATGGGTTCCCTGCCTGGAGACCCTGTTCTGTGACGGGACAATGGGTTCCCTGCCTGGAGACCCTGTTCTGTGACGGGAGAAAGGGTTCCCTGCTTGGAGACCCTGCTCTGTGACGGGACAACGGGTTCCATGCATGGAGACCCTGTTGTGTGACCGGACAACGGGTTCCATGCGTGGAGACCCTGTTCTGTGACGGGAAAACGGGTTCCCTGCCTATAGACCCTGTTCTGCGACGGGACAACGGGTTCAATGTGTGGAGACCCTGTCCTGTGACGCGACAACGGGTTCCCTGCCTGGAGACCCAGTTCTGTGACGGGACAAGGGGTTCCCTGCGTGGAGACCCTTTTCTGTGACGGGAGAACGGGTTCCCTGCCTGGAGACCCTGTTCTGTGATGGGACAAAGGGTTCCCTGCCTGGAGACCCTGTTCTGGGATGGGACAACGGGTTCCCTGCCTGGAGACACTCTTCTGTGACGGGACAACGGGTTCCCTCCGTGGAGAACCTGTTCTATGACGGGACAATGGGTTCCCTGCCTGGAGACGCTGTTCTGTGATGGGAGAACGGGTTCCCTGCCTGGAGACCCTGTTCTGTGATGGGGCAATGGGTTCCCTGCGTGGAGACCTTGTTCTTTGGCGGGACAACGGGTTCCCTGCGTGGAGACCCTGTTCTGTGACGGGACAAGGGGTTCCCTGCGTGAAGACCCTGTTCTGTGACGGCACAAGGGGTTCCCTGATGGAGACCCTGTTCTGTGACAGGACAACGGGTTCCCTGCCTGGAGAACCTGTGCTGTGACGGGACAACGGATTCCTTGCCTGGAGACCCTGTTCTGTGACGGCACAAGGGGTTCCCTGCCTGGAGACCCTGTTCTGTGACGGGACAAGGGGTTCCCTGCGCGTAGACCCTGTTCTGTGAGGGGACAAGGGGTTCCCTGCCTGGAGACCCTGTTCTGTGATGGAAAATAGGTTCCGTGCATGGAAACCCTGTTCTGTGGCGGGACAAGGGGTTCCCTGCGTGGAGAACCTGTTCTGTGACGGGACAACTTGTTCCCTGCGTGGAGACCCCGTTCTGTGACGGGACCAGGGTTTCCACTCGTGGAGACCCTGTTCTGTGGTGGGACAACGGGTTCCCTGCGTGGAGACAATGTTTTGCTACGGGACAAGTGGTTCCCTGCGTGGAGACCCTGTTCTGTGACAGGACAAGGGGTTCCCTGCCTGGAGAACCAGTTCTGTGAGGGGACAAGGGGTTCCCTGCCTGGAGACCCTGTTCTGTGACGGGACAACGGGTTACCTGCGTGGAGACCCTGTACTGTGACGGGACAAGGGGTTCCCTGCCTGGAGACCCTGTTCTGTGACGGGACAACTTGTTCCCTGTGTGGAGACCCTGTTCTGTGACGGGACAAAGTGTTCCTTGCCTGGAGAACCTGTTCTGTGAGGGGACAAATGGTTCCCTGCCTGGAGACCCTGTGCTGTGACGGGACAACTTTTTCCCTGCGTGGAGACCCTGTTCTGTGACGGGACAAAGTGTTCCCTGGCTGGAGACCCTGTTCTGTGACGGGACAAGGGGTTCCCTGCGTGGAGACCCTGTTCTGAGACGGGACAACGAGTTCCATGCGTGGAGACACTGTTCTGTGATGGAAAAGAAGTTCCCTGCGTGGAGACCCTGTTCTGTGACTACACAATGGGTTCCCTGCCTGGAAACCCTGTTCCGAGACGGGACAAGTGGTTCCCTGCGTGGAGACCCTGTTCTGTGACAGGACACCGGGTTCCCTGCGTGGAGATACTGTTCTGCGACGGGAGAAGGGGTTCCCTGCCTGGAGACCCTGTTCTGTGACGGGACAACTTGTTCCCTGTGTGGAGACCCTGTTCTGTGACGGGACAAAGTGTTCCTTGCCTGGAGAACCTGTTCTGTGAGGGGACAAATGGTTCCCTGCCTGGAGACCCTGTGCTGTGACGGGACAACTTTTTCCCTGCGTGGAGACCCTGTTCTGTGACGGGACAAAGTGTTCCCTGGCTGGAGACCCTGTTCTGTGACGGGACAAGGGGTTCCCTGCGTGGAGACCCTGTTCTGAGACGGGACAACGAGTTCCATGCGTGGAGACACTGTTCTGTGATGGAAAAGAAGTTCCCTGCGTGGAGACCCTGTTCTGTGACGACACAATGGGTTCCCTGCCTGGAAACCCTGTTCCGAGACGGGACAAGTGGTTCCCTGCGTGGAGACCCTGTTCTGTGACAGGACACCGGGTTCCCTGCGTGGAGATACTGTTCTGCGACGGGAGAAGGGGTTCCCTGCGTGGAGACCCTGTTCTGTGACGGGACAAAGGCTTCCCCGGCAGGAGACCCTGTTCTGTGACGGCACAAGGGGTTCCCTGCTTGGAGACCCTGTTCTGTGACGGGACAATGGGTTCCCTGCCTGGAGACCCTGTGCTGTGACTGGACAACGGGTTCCTTGCCTGGAGACCCTGTTTTGTGACGGGACAAGGGGTTCCCTGTGTGGAGACCCTGTTCTGTGATGGGACAACGGATTCCCTGTTCGCAGACCCTGTTCTGTGACGGGACAAGGGGTTCCCTGCGTGGAGACCCTGTTCTGTGACGGAACAAGGGGTTCCCTGCGTGGAGACCCTATTCTGTGATGGGATAACGGGTTCCCTCCGTGGAGAATCTGTTCTTTTATGTGACAACGGGTTCCCTGCGTGGAGACCCTGTTCTGTGTCGGGAAAACGGGTTCCCTGCGTGGAGACAGTGTTCTCTGACGGGACAACGGTTTCCCTGCGTGGAGACCCTGTTTTGTGATGGGACAATGGGTTCCGTGCCTGGAGACACAGTTCTGTGACGGGACAAGGGGTTCCCTGCGTGGAGAACCTGTTCTGAGAAGGGACAAGGGGTTCCCTGCGTGGATACAATGTTCTGTGACGGGACAAGGGGTTCCCTGCGTGGAGACCCTGTTCTGTTATGGCACAACGGATTCCCTGCCTGGAGACCCAGTTCTGTGACGGGACAACGGGTTCCCTGCCTGGAGAACCTGTTCTGTGACGGGACAACGGGTTCCCTTCGTGGAGACCCTGTTCTTTTACGGGACAAGGGGTTCCCTTCGTGGAGACCCTGTTCTGTGACGGGACAAGGGGTTCCCCTATTGGAGACCCTGTTCTGTGATGGGACAAGGGGTTCCCTGTGTGGAGACAATGTTTAGTGACGGGACAAGGGGTTCCCTGCCTGGAGACACAGTTCTGTGACGAGACTACTGGTTCCCTGCGTGGAGACCCTGTTGTGTGACGGGATAATGGGTTCCCTTCTTGTAGACACTGTGTTGTGACGGGACAACGGGTTCCCTGCCTGGAGACACTGTTCTGTGACGGGACAAGGGGTTCCCTGCCTGGAGACTCTGTTCTGTGACGGGACAAGGGGTTCCCTGCGTGGAGACGCTGTTCTGTGACGGTACAACGGTTTCCTTGCTGGAGACCCTGTTCTGTGACAGGACAACGGGTTCCCTGCCTGGAGACCCTGTTCTGTGACGGGACAATGGGTTCCCTGCCTGGAGACACAGTTCTGTGACAGGACAAGGGGTTCCCTGCGTGGAGACACTGCTCTGTGACGGGACAAGGTGTTCCCTGCGTGGAGAACCTGTGCTGTGACGGGACCACGGGTTCCCTGCGTGGAGACCCTGTTCTGTGACGGGACAATGGGTTCCCTGCATGGAGACACTCTTCTGTGACGGGACAAGGGGTTCCCTGCCTGGAGACTCTGTTCTGTGAGGGGACAAGGGGTTCCCTGCGTGGAGACACTGGGCTGTGACGGGACAAGGGGTTCCTTGCCTGGAGACCCTGTTCTGTGACGGGACAACGGGTTCCCTGCGTGGAGACCCTGTTCTGTGACGGGACAAGGGGTTCCCTGTGTGGAGACCCTGTTCTGTGAAGGGACAACGGGTTCCCTGCGTGGAGACCATGTTCTCTGACGGGACCAGGGGTTCCCCTCGTGGAGACCCTGTTCTGTGACGGGACGACGGGTTCGCTTCGTGGAGACAATGTTTTGTGACGGGACAAGGGGTTCTCTGCGTGGAGACCCTGTTCTGTGACGGGACAACGGGTTCCCTGCGTGGAGACCCTGTTCTGCGACGGGACAATGGGTTCCCTTTTTGGAGACACTGTGCTGTGACGGGACAACGGGTTCCCTGCCTGAAGACCCAGTTCTGTGACGGCTCAAGGGGTTCCCTGCGTGGAGAACCTGTTCTGTGGCAGGACAGCGGGTTCCCTGCGAGGAGACCCTGTTCTGTGACGGGACAAAGGGTTCCCTGCCGGCAGACCCAGTTCTGTGACAGGACAAGGGGTTCCCTGCGTGGAGACCCTGTTCTGTGATGGGACAACGGGTTCCTTGTGTGGAGACCCTGTTCTGTGATGGGACAACGGGTTCCTGGCGTGGAGACCCGGTTCTGTGAAGGGACAACAGGTTCCCTGCATGGAGACCCTGTTCTGTGACGAGACAACGGGTTCCCTGCCTGGAGACCCTGTTCTGTGACGGGACAATGGGTTCCCTGCGTGGAGACACTGTTTTGTGACGGGACAAGGGTTTCCCTGCCTGGAGACACTGTTCTGTGATGGGAGAACGGGTTCCCTGCCTGGAGAACCTGTTCTGTGACGGGACAACGGGTTCCCTGCGTGGAGATCCTGTTCTGTGAAAGGACAAGGGGTTCCCAGCTTGGAGACACAGTGCTGTGACGGGCCAACGGGTTCCCTGCGTGGAGACCCTGTTCTGCGACGGTACAACGGGTTCCCTGCGTGGACACACTGTTCTGTGACGGGACAAAGGGTTCCCTGCCTGGAGACCCTGTTCTGTGACTGGACAAGGGGTCCCCTGCCTGCAGACCCTGTCCTGTGAAGGGATAGCGGGTTCCCTGCGTGGAGACACAGTTCTGGGATGGGACAATGGGTTCCCTGCGTGTAGAACCTGTTCTGTGACGGGACAAGGGGTTCCCTGCGTGGAGACCCTGTTCTGTGACGGGACAAGGGGTTCCCTGCGTGGAGACCCTGTTCTGTGACGGGACTGGGCGTTCCCTGCGTGGAGAACCTGTGCTGTGACGGGACCACGGGTTCCCAGCCTGGAGACCCTGTTCTGTGACGGGACAATGGGTTCGCTGCCTGGAGACCCTGTTCTGTGACGGGACAACGGGTTCCCTGCCTGAAGACCCTGTTCTGTGACGGCACAAGGGGTTCCCTGCGTGGAGAACCTGTTCTATGACGGCACAATGGGTTCCCTGCGTGGAGACCCTGTTCTGTGATGGGAGAACGGGTTCCCTGCCTGGAGACACTGTTCTGTGATGGGGCTATGTGTTCCCTGCGTGGAGACCCTGTTCTGTGGTGGGACAACGGGTTCCCTGCGTGGAGACCCTGTTCTGTGACGGGACAACGGGTTCCCTGCGTGGAGACCCTGTTCTGTGACAGGACAACGGGTTCCCTGCGTGCAGACACTGTTCTGTGACGGCACAAGGGGTTCCCTGCGTGGAGACGCTGTTCTGTGGCGGGGCAGCGTGTTCCCTGCGAGGAGACCCTGTTCTGCGACGGGACCATGGGTTCCCTGCTTGGAGACCCTGTTCTGTGACGGGACAACGGGTTCCCTGCGTGGAGACCCTGTTCTGTGACGGAACAACGGGTTCCCTTCGTGGAGACTCTGTTCTGTGACGGAACAACGGGTTCCCTGCGTAAAGACCCTGTTCTGTGACTGGACAACGGGTTCCCTGGGTGGAGACCCTGTTCTGTGACGGGACAATGGGTTCCATTTTTGGAAACACTGTGCTGTTACGGGACAACAGGTTCCCTGCGTGCAGACATTGTTCTGTGACGGGACAAAGGGTTCCCTGCCTGGATACCCTGTTCTGTGACGGGACAAGGGGTTCCCTGCCTGGAGACCCAGTTCTGTGACGGGACAAGGGGTTCCCTGCGTGGAGACTCTGTTCCTTGACGGAACAAGGGGTTCCCTGTCTGGAGAACCTGTTCTGTGACAGGACAACGGGTTCCCTGCGTGGAGACCCTGTTCTTTGATGTGACAACGGGTTCCCTGCCTGGAGACCCTGTTCTGTGACGGGACAAGGGTTTTCCTGCCTAGAGACCCTGTTCTGTGATGGGACAACGGATTCCCTGCTGGCAGACCCTGTTCTGTGACGGGACAAGGGGTTCCCTGCCTGGAGACCCTGTTCTGTGACGGGACAACGCGTTCCCTGCCGGGAGACACTCTTCTGTGACGGGTCAAGGGGTTCCCTGCCTGGAGACTCTGTTCTGTGAGGGGACAAGGGGTTCCCTGCGTGGAGACACTGGGCTGCGACGGGACAAAGGGTTCCTTGCCTGGAGACCCTGTTCTGTGACGGGACAACGGGTTCCCTGCGTGGAGACCCTGTTCTGTGACGGGACAAGGGGTTCCCTGTGTGGAGACCCTGTTGTGTGAAGGGACAACGGGTTCCCAGCGTGGAGACCCTGTTCTCTGACGGGACAAGGGTTTCCCTGAATGGAGACCCTGTTCTGTGACGGGACAAGGGGTTCCCCGCGTGGAGACCATGTTCTGAGACGGGACCAGGGGTTTCCCTCGTGGAGACCCTGTTCTGTGACGGGACGACGGGTTCGCTGCGTGGAGACAATGTTTTGTGACGGGACAAGGGGTTCTCTGCCTGGAGAAACAGTTCTGTGACGGGACAATGGGTTCCCTGCGTGGAGACCCTGTTCTGTGACGGGACAAACGGTTCCCTGTGTGGAGACCCTGTTCTGTGACGGGACAATGGGTTCCCTGCCTGGAGACAATGTTCTGTGACGGGACAACGGATTCCCGGCCTGGAGACCCTGTTCTGTGGCGGGACAAATTGTTCCCTGCGTGGAGACCCGGTTCTGTAAAGGGACAAATTGTTCCCTGCTTGGAGACCCTGTTCTGTGAAGGGACAATGGGTTTCCTGCCTGGAGACACTGTTCTGTGACGGGACAATGGGTTCCCTGAAGTGGAGACACTGTTCTGTGACAGGACAACGGGTTCCCTGCATGGAGACCCTGTTCTGTGACGGGACAAGGGGTTCCCTGGGTGGAGGCCCTGTTCTGTGACGGGACAAAGGGTTCCCTGAGTGGAGACCCTGTTCTGTGATGGGACAAAGGGCTCCCTGCCTGGAGACCCTGGTCTGTGACGGGACAATGGGTTCCCTGGGTGGAGACACTCTTCTGTGATGGGACAACCGGTTCCCTGCGTGGAGACCCTGTTCTGTGACGGGACAATGGGTTCCCTGCGTGGAGACACTCTTCTGTGATGGGACAACCGGTTCCCTGCGTGGAGACCCTGTTCTGTGACGGGACAAAGGGTTCCCTGCGTGGAGACCCTGTTCTGTGATGGGACAAAGGGTTCCCTGCGTGGAGACCCTGTTCTGTGACGGGACAAACGGTTCCCTGCGTGGAGACACTGTTCTGAGACGGAACAACGGGTTCCCTGCGTGGAGACCCTGTTCTGTGACGGGACAACGGGTTCCCTGCCTGGAAACCATGTTCCGTGACGGGACAAGTGGTTCCCTGCGTGGAGGCCCTGTTCTGTGACAGGACAACGGGTTCCCTGCGTGGAGACCCTGTTCTGTGACGGGACAACTTGTTCCCTGCGTGGAGACCCTGTTCTTTGATGTGAAAACAGGTTCCTTGCCTGGAGACCCTGTTCTGTTATGGGACAACGGATTCCCTGCCTGGAGACCCTTTTCTGTGACGGGACAACGGGTTCCCTGCCTGGAGACCCTTTTCCGTGACGGGACAAGGGGTTCCCTGCCTGGAGACCCTGTTCTCTGACGGGACAACGGGTTCCCTGTGTGGAGACCCTGTTCTGTGACGGGACAAGGGGTTCCCTGTGTGGAGACAATGTTTTGTGACGGGACAAGGGGTTCCCTGCCTGGAGACACAGTTCTGTGACGGGACAACGGGTTCCCAGCGTGGAGACCCTGTTCTGTGACGGGACAAGGGGTTCCCTGCCTGGAGACCCTGTTCTGTGACGGGACAATGGGTTCCCTGCGTGGAGACCCTGTTCTGTGACGGGACAACGGGTTCCCGGCCTGGAGACACTGTTCTGTGGCGGGACACCGTTTTTCCTGCGTGGAGACCCTGTTCTGTAATGGGACAAATTGTTCCCCGCCTGGAGACCCTGTTCTGTGACGGGACAATGGGTTCCCTGCGTGGAGACCCTGTTCTGTGACTGGACAAGGGGTTCCCTGTGTGGAGACCCTGTTCTGTAGCGGGACAAGGGGTTCCCTTCGTGGAGACACAGTTCTGTGACGGCACAAGTGGTTCCCTGCGTGGAGACCCTTTTCTGTGACGGGACAACGGGTTCCTTGCCTGGAGACCCTGTTCTGTTACGGGACAAGGGGTTCCCTGTGTGGAAAGCATGTTCCGTGACGGGACAAGTGGTTCCCTGCGTGGAGACCCTGTTCTGTGACGGGACAAGGGGTTCCCTGCTTGGAGACACTGTTCTGTGATGGGGCAACAGGTTCCCTGCGTGGAGACCCTGTGCTGTGACGGGACAACGGGTTTCTTGCCTGGAGACCCTGTTCTCTGACGGGACAAGGGGTTCCCTGTGTGGAGACCCAGTTCTGTGACGGGACAAGGGGTTCCCTGCGTTTAGACCCTGTTCTGTGACGGGACCAGGGGTTCCCCTCGTGGAGACCCTGTTCTGTGACGGGACAAAGGGTTCGCTGCGTGGAGACAATGTTTTGTGACGGGACAAGGGGTTCTCTGCCTGGAGACACAGTTCTGTGATGGGACAATGGGTTCCCTGCGTGGAGACCCTGTTCTGTGACGGGACAACGGGTTCCCTGCGTGGAGACCCTGTTCTGCAACGGGACAAAGGGTTCCCTTTTTGGAGACCCTGTTCTGTGACGGGACAACGGGTTCCCTGCGTGGAGACCCTGTTCTGTGACGGGACAATGGGTTCCCTGCCTGGAGATAATGTTCTGTGACGGGACAACGGGTTCCCGGACTGGAGACCCTGTTCTGTGGCGGGACACCGGGTTTCCTGCGTGGAGACCCTGTTCTGTAACGGGACAAATTGTTCCCTGCCTGGAGACCCTGTTCTGTGAAGGGACAATGGGTTCCCTGCCTGGAGACCCTGTTCTGTGAGGGGACAAGGGGTTCCCTGCGTGGAGACCCTGTTCTGTGAAGGGACACGGGGTTCCCTGCGTGGAGAACCTGTTCTGTGATGGACAATGGGTTTCCTGCCTGGAGACCCTGTTCTGTGACGACACAAGGGGTTCCCCGTGTGGAGACCCTGTTCTGTGACAGGACAAAGGGTTCCCTGCCTGGAGACCCTGTTCTTTGATGAGTCAACGGGTTCCCTGCGTGAAGACCCTGTTCTGAGATGGGACAACGGGTTCCCTGCATGGAGACCCTGTTCTGTGACGGGACTACGGGTTCCCTGCCTGGAGACACTGTTCTGTGACGGGACAAGGGGTTCCCTGCGTGGAGAACCTGTTCTGTGACGGGACAATGGGTTCCCTGCTTGGAGACCCTGTGCTGTGACGGGACAAGGGGTTCCTTGCCTGGAGACCTGCGGGGATTTGGGAACAACGAAACACAGATCAATGTGATCCACGCTGAACAATTTAATGTGCGCAATCATGCCTTTTATAGGAAAGTTTCAGAACAGTAGAACATTCGATAACACTTGGTTGGTTAACTTCACTTAGCCGAGTGCTAGCAACAGTTTACTGATTGGTTAACTATTACAGCATATGTTTCAAGGTTACAGTTAACATTCCTTCTCTGCGTATCTCTCTCAGTAGTTTTCCGTGCTAACTTTTCCCAAGGCTTCTGCACATACACGAACTTTAGTAACCCTCAGGCGAGGCCTCAGTGCCTGTGGGTCACTACCTTACAATTGTCAAGCAATTGTCTGGATTGCTCACATGCCCGTTCACAGCCAAATAGCTCTCCACAGAGACCCTGTTCTGTCACGGCACAAGGGGTTCCATGCTTGGAGACCCTGTTCTTTGACGGGACAACGGGTTCCCTGCCTGGAGACCCTGTTGTGTGATGGGACAAGGGGTTCCCTGCCCGGAGACCCTGTTCTGTGACAGGACAACGGGTTCCCTGCCTGGAGACCCTCTTCCGTGACGGAACAAGGGGTTCCCTGCGTGGAGACCCTGTTCTGTGACGGGATAATGGGTCCCCTGCCTGGAGACCCTGTTCTTTGATGTGACAACGGGTTCCATGCGTGGAGGACCTGTGCTGTGTCGGGACAAATGGGTTCCCTGCCTGGAGACCCTGTTCTGTGACGGGACAAGGGGTTCCCTGTGTGGAGACCCTGTTCTGTGACGGGACAATGGGTTCCCTGCCTGGAGACACAGTTCTGTGACGGGACAAGGGGTTCCCTGCGTGGAGACCCTGTTCCGTGACGGGACAAGGGGTTCCCTGCTTGGAGAACCTGTTCTGTGACGGGACAAGGGGTTCCCTGGGTGGAGACCCTGTTCTGTTATATGACAACGGATTCCATGCCTGGAGACCCTGTTCTGTGACGGGACAAGGGGTTCCCTGCGTGGAGACCCTGTTCTGTGATGGAAAACAGGTTCCCTGCGTGGAGACCCTGTTCTGTGATGGAAAACAGGTTCCCTGCGTGGAGACCCTGTTCTTTTACGGGACAAGGGGTTCCCTGTGTGGAGACCCTGTTCTGTGACGGGACCAGGGGTTCCCCTAGTGGAGACCCTGTTCTGTGATGGGACAAGGGGTTCCCTGCGTGGAGACAATGTTTTGTGACAGGACAAGGGGTTCCCTGCCTGGAGACCCTGTTCTGTGACGGGACAACGGGTTCCCTGCGTGGAGACCCTTTTCCGTGACGGGACAACGGGTTCCCTGCGTTGAGACCCTGTTCTGCGACGGGACAATGGGTTCCCTTTTTGGAGACCCTGTTCTGTGATGGGACAACGGGTTCCCTGCCTGGAGAACCTGTTCTGTGACGGGACAAGGGTTTCCCTGCGTGGAGACCCTGTTCTGTGACAGGACAAAGGGTTTCCTGTGTGGAGAACCTGTTCTGTGACGGGACAACGGGTTCCCTGCGTGGAGACCCTGTTCTGTGACGGGACAATGGGTTCCCTGCCTGGAGACCCTGTTCTGTGGCGGGATACCGGGTTTCCCTGCGTGGAGACCCTGTTCTGTGACGGGGCAATGGGTTCCCTGCCTGGAGACGCTGTTCTGTGATGGAAAACAGGTTCCCTGACTGGAGACCCTGTTCCGTGAGGGGACAACGGGTTCCCTGCGCGGAGACCCTGTTCTCTGATGGAAAACAGGTTCCCTGCGTGGAGACCCTGTTCTGTGATGGGACAACGGGTTCCCTGCGTGGAGACCCTGTTCTGTGACGGGACAACGGGTTCCCTGCCTGGAGACACTCTTCTGTGACGGGACAAGGGGTTCCCTGCCTGGAGACCCTGTTCTGTGACGGGACAACGGGTTCCCTGCGTGGAGACAATGTTTTGTGACGGGACAAGGGTTTCCCTGCCTGGCGACACAGTTCTGTGACGGGACAATGGGTTCCCTACGTGGAGACCCTGTTCTGTGACGGGACAACGGGTTCCCTGCTTGGAGACCCTGTTCTGCGTCGGGACAATGGGTTCCCTTTTTGGAGACACTGTGCCGTGACGGGACAACGGGTTCCCTGACTGGAGACCCTGTTCTGTGACGGGACAACGGGTTCCCTTCGTGGAGACCCTGTTCTGTGATGGGACAACGGGCTCCCTGCCTGGAGACCCTGTTCCATGATGGGACAATGGGTTCCCTGCCTGGAGACACTGTTCTGTGATGGGACAACGGGTTCCCTGACTGGAGACCCTGTTCTGTGACAGGACAACGGGTTCCCTGCGTGGAGACCCTGTTCTGTGACGGGACAATGGGTTCCCTGCGTGGAGACCCTGTTCTGTGACAGGACAACGGGTTCCCTGCCTGGAGACCCTGTTCTGTGATGGGACAACGGGTTCCCTGCGTGGAGACCCTGTTCTGTGACGGGACAACGTGTTCCCTGCCTGGAGAACCTGTTCTGTAACGGCACAAGGGGTTCCCTGCTTGGAGACCCTGTTCTGTGACGACACAAGGGGTTCCCTGCGTGGAGACCCTGTGCTGTGACGGGACAACGGGATCCTTGCCTGGAGACCCTGTTCTGTGGCGGGACAAGGGGTTCCCTGTGTGGAGACCCTGTTCTGTGATGGGACAACGGATTCCCTGCTGGCAGACCCTGTTCTGTGACGGGACAAGGGGTTCCCAGCCTGGAGATTCTGTTCTGTGAGGGGACAAGGGGTTCCCTGCGTGGAGACACTGTGCTGTGACGGGACAACGGGTTCCTAGCCTGGAGACCCTGTTCTGTGACAGGACAACGGGTTCCCTGCCTGGAGAACCTGTTCTGTGACGGGACAAGGCGTTCCCTGCGTGGAGACCCTGTTTTGTGACGGGACAATGGGTTCCCTGCCTAGAGACACAGTTTTGTGACGGGACAAGGGGTTCCCTGCCGGGAGACACTGTTCTGTGACGGGACAAGGGGTTCCCTGCGTGGAGACCCTGTGCGGTGACGGGACAACGGGTTCCCTGCGTGGAGACCCTGTTCTCTGGTGGGACAACGGATTCCCTGCCGGGAGACCCTGTTCTGTGACGGGACAAGGGGTTCCCTGCGTGGAGACACTGTTCTGTGATGGGGCAACGGATTCCCTGTGTGGAGCCAATCTTCTGTGACGGGACAACGGGTTCCCGGCGTGGAGACGCTGTTCTCTGACGGGACAATGAGTTCCCTGCCTGGAGACCCTGTTCTGTGAGGGGACAACGGGTTCCCTGCGTTGAGACCCTGTTCTGTGACGGGACAACTTGTTCCCTGCATGGAGAACCTGTTCTTTGAAGGGACAGCGGGTTCCCTGCGTGGAGACCCTCTTCTTTGATGTGACAACAGGTTCATTGCTTGGAGACCCTGTTCTGTGACGGGACAACGGGTTCCCTGCCTGGAGACATTGTTCTGTGACGGGACAACGGGTTCCCTGCCTGGAGACACTGTTCTGTGACGTGACAAGGGGTTCCCTTCGTGGAGACCCTGTTCTGTGACGGGACAATGGGTTCCCTGCCTGGAGACCCTGTTCTGTGACGACACAAGGGGTTCCCGGCGTGGAGACCCTGTTCTGTGACGGGTCAAGGGGTCCCCTGCGTGCAGACCCTGTTCTGTGACGGGACAGCGGGTTCCCTGCGTGGAGACACTTTTCTGTGTCGGGACAAGGGGTTCCCTGTGTGGAGACCCTGTTGTGTGACGGGACAAGGGGTTCCCTGCGTGGAGACCCTGTTCTGTGACGGGGCCAGTGGTTCCCCTCGTGGAGACCCTGTTCTGTGACGGGACAACGGGTTCCCTGCATGGAGACAATGTTTTGTGACGGGACAAGGGGTCCCCTGCCTGGAGACACAGTTCTGTGACGGGACAATGGATTCCCTGCGTGGAGACCCTGTTCTGCGACGGGACAATGGGTTCCCTTTTTGGAGACACTTTGCTGTGACGGGACAACGGGTTCCCTGCGTGGAGACCCTGTTCTGTGACCGGACAAAGGGTTCCCTGTGTGGAGACCCTGTTCTGTGACGGGACAATGGGTCCCCTGCCTGGAGACAATGTTCTGTGACGGGACAACGGGTTCCCGGCCTGGAGTCCCTGTTCTGTGGCGGGACACCGGGTTTCCTGCGTGGAGACCCTGTTCTGGTACGGGACAACTTGTTCCCGGCGTGGAGACCCTGTTCTGTGACGGGACAAAGGATTCCCTGCCTGGAGACCCTGTTCTGTGATGGGACAACGGGTTCCCTGCGTGGAGACACTGTTCTGTGATGGGACAAGGGGTTCCCTGCCTGGAGACCCTGTGCTGTGACGGGACAACGGGTTCCCTTCCTGGACACCCTGTGCTGTGACGGGACAACGGGTTCCTTGCGTGGAGACCCTGTTCTGTGAAGGGAAAATGGGTTCCCTGCCTGGAGACACAGTTCTGTGATGGGACAAGGGGTTCCCTGTGCGGAGACACTGTTCTGTGACGGGACAATGGGTTCCCTGCATGGAGACCCTGTTCTGTGACGGGACAAGGGGTTCCCTGCGTGGTGGCCCTGTTCTGTGACGGGACAAATGGTTCCCTGAGTAGAGACCCTGTTCTGTGACGGGACAACGGGTTCCCTTCGTGGAGACCCTGTTCTGTGATGGGACAAAGGGCTCCCTGCGTGGAGACGCTGTTCTTTGATAGGACAACGGGTTCCCTGACTGGAGACCCTGTTCTGTGATGGGACAACTGGTTCCCTGCCTGGAGACCCTGTTCTGTGACGGGACAAAGGGTTCCCTGCCTGGAGACACTGTTCTGTGACGGGACAACGGGTTCCCTGCCTGGACACCCTGTGCTGTGACGGGACAACGGGTTCCCTGCCTGGAGACCCTGTTCTGTGAAGGGACAATGGGTTCCCTGCCTGGAGACACAGTTCTGTGACGGGACAAGGGGTTCCCTGTGTGGAGACACTGTTCTGTGACGGGACAATGGGTTCCCTGCGTGGAGACCCTGTTCTGTGACGGGACAAGGGGTTCCCTGCGTGGTGGCCCTGTTCTGTGACGGGACAAAGGGTTCCCTGATTGGAGACCCTGTTCTGTGACGGGACAACGTGTTCCCTTCGTGGAGACCCTGTTCTGTGATGGGACAACGGGTTCCCTGGGTGGAGACCCTGTTCTGTGACGGGACAAAGGGTTCCCTGCCTGGAGACCCTGTTCTGTGATGGGACAACTGGTGCCCTGCGTGGAGACCCTGTTCAGTGACGTGACAACGGGTTCCCCGGCTGGAGACCCTGTTCTGTGACGGGAAAATGGGTTCCCTGCCTTGCGACCCTGTTCTGTGACGGGACAATGGGTTCCCTGCCTGGAGACCCTGCTCTGTGATGGGACAATGGGTTCCCTGCCTGGAGACACTGTTCTGTGATGGGGCAATGGCTTCCCTGCGTGGAGACCCTGTTCTGTGACGGGACAACGGGTTCCCTGAGTGGAGACCCTGTTCTGTGATGGAAAAGAGGTTCCCTGTGTGGAGACCCTGTTCTGTGACGAGACAACGGGTTCCCTGCGCGGAGACCATGTTCTGTGACAGGACAACGGGTTCCATGCGTGGAGACACTGTTCTGTGATGGAAAACAGGTTCCCTGTGTGGAGACCCTGTTCTGTGGCGACACAAGGGGTTCCCTGCGGGGAGACCCTGTTCTGTGAAGGGACAAGGGGTTCCCTGCCGGGAGACACTGTTCTGTGAAGGGACAAGGGGTTCCCTTCGTGGAGACCATGTTCTGTGATGGGACAAGGGGTTCCTTGCGTGGAGACCCTTTTCTGTGACGGGACAAGGGGTTCCTTGACAGGAGAACCTGTTCTGTGACGGCACAAGTGGTTCACTTGATGGGGGCCATATTTTGTGACGGGACAATTGGTTCTCTGAATGGACACCCTGTGCTGCGACAGGACAACTTTTTCCCTGCGTGGAGACCCTGTTCTGTGACGGGACACGGGGTTCCCTGCGTGGAGAACCTGTTCTGTGAAGGGACAAGGGGTTCCCTGAGTGGAGACCCTGTTCTGTGACAGGGCGAGGGGTTCCCTGCCTGGAGAACCTATTTGTGACGGGACAACGGGTTCCCGGTGTGGAGACACTGTTCTGTGACGGGACAAGGGGTTCCCTGTGTGGAGACCCTGTTCTGTGACGGGACAACGGATTCCCTGCTGGCAGAACCTGTTCTGTGACGGGACAAGGGGTTCCCTGCGTGGAGACCCTGTTCTGTGACGGGACAACGGGTTCCCTGCCTGGAGACACTCTTCTGTGACGGGACAAGGGGTTCCCTGCCTGGAGACCCTGTTCTGTGACGACACAAGGGTTTCCCTGCGTGGAGACACTGTGCTGTGACTAGGCAACGGGTTCCTTGCCTGGAGACCCTGTTCTGTGACGGGACAACGGGTTCCCTGCGTGGTGGCCCTGTTCTGTGACGGGACAAGTGGTTCCCTGCGTGGAGACCCTGTTCTGTGACGGGACAACGTGTTCCCTTCTTGGAGACCCTGTTCTGTGATGGGACAACGGGTTCCCTGCGTGGAGACCCTGTTCTGTGACGGGACAAAGGGTTCCCTGCCTGGAGACACTGTTCTGTGATGGGACAACTGGTGCCCTGCGTGGAGACCCTGTTCTGTGACGTGACAACGGGTTCCCCGGATGGAGACCCTATTCCGTGACGGGAAAATGGGTTCCCTGCCTTGCGACCCTGTTCTGTGATGGGACAATGGGTTCCCTGCCTGGAGACACTGTTCTGTGATGGGGCAATGGCTTCCCTGCGTGGAGATCCTGTTCTGTGACGGGACAACGGGTTCCCTGTGTGGAGACCCTGTTCTGTGATGGAAAAGAGGTTCCCTGTGTGGAGACCCTGTTCTGTGACGAGACAACGGGTTCCCTGCGCGGAGACCATGTTCTGTGACAGGACAACGGGTTCCATGCGTGGAGACACTGTTCTGTGATGGAAAACAGGTTCCCTGTGTGGAGACCCTGTTCTGTGACGACACAAGGGGTTCCCTGCGGGGAGACCCTGTTCTGTGAAGGGACAAGGGGTTCCCTGCCGGGAGACACTGTTCTGTGAAGGGACAAGGGGTTCCCTTCGTGGAGACCATGTTCTGTGATGGGACAAGGGGTTCCTTGCGTGGAGACCCTTTTCTGTGACGGGACAAGGGGTTCCTTGACAGGAGAACCTGTTCTGTGACGGCACTAGTGTTTCACTTCATGGGGGCCATATTCTGTGACGGGACAATGGGTTCTCTGAATGGACACCCTGTGCTGCGACAGGACAACTTTTTCCCTGCGTGGAGACCCTGTTCTGTGACGGGACACGGGGTTCCCTGCGTGGAGAACCTGTTCTGTGAAGGGACAAGGGGTTCCCTGAGTGGAGACCCTGTTCTGTGACAGGGCGAGGGGTTCCCTGCCTGGAGAACCTATTTGTGACAGGACAACGGGTTCCCGGTGTGGAGACACTGTTCTATGACGGGACAAGGGGTTCCCTGTGTGGAGACCCTGTTCTGTGACGGGACAACAGATTCCCTGCTGGCAGAACCTGTTCTGGGACGGGACAAGGGGTTCCCTGAGTGGAGACCCTGTTCTGTGACGGGACAACGGGTTCCCTGCCTGGAGACACTCTTCTGTGACGGGACAAGGGGTTCCCTGCCTGGAGACCCTGTTCTGTGACGGGACAAGGGTTTCCCTGCGTGGAGACACTGTGCTGTGACGGGGCAACGGGTTCCTTGCCTGGAGACCCTGTTCTGTGACGGGACAACGGGTTCCCTGCGTGGAGACCCTGTTCTCTGACGGGACAAGGGGTTCCCTGCCTGGAGACCCTGTTCTGTGACGGGACCAGGGTTTCCCCTCGTGGAGACCCTGTTCTGTGATGGGACAACGGGTTCCCTGCGTGGAGACAATGCTTTGTGACGGCGCAAGGGGTTCCCTGCCTGGCGACACAGTACTGTGACGGGACAATAAGTTCCCTACGTGGAGACCCTGTTCTGTGACGGGACAACTGGTTCCCTGCGTGGAGACCATGTTCTGCGACGGGACTATGGGTTCCCTTTTTGGAGACACTGTGCTGTGACGGGACAATGGGTTCCCTGCCTGGAGACCCTGTTCTGTGACGGGACAACGGGTTCCCTGCCTGGAGACACTCTTCTGTGACGGGACAAAGGGTTCCCTGTGTGGAGACCCTGTTCTGTGAAGGGACAATGGGTTCCCTGCCTGGAGACAATGTTCTGTGACGGGACAACGGGTTCCCTGCGTGGAGACCCTGTTCTGTGGCGGGACGCCGGGTTTCCTGCGTGGAGACCCTGTTCTGTGACGGGACAACGGGTTCCCTGCGTGGAGACACTGTTCCGTGACGGGACAACGGGTTCCCTGCGTGGAGACCCTGTTCTGTGATGGGACAACGGGTTCCCAGCGTGGAGACCCTGTTCTATGACGGGACAATGGGTTCCCTGCGTGGAGACCCTGTTCTGTGACGGTACAATGGGTTCCCTGCCTGGAGACACAGTTCTGTGATGGGACAAGGGGTTCCCTGCCTGGAGACCCTGTTCTGTGAAGGGACAACGGGTTCCCTGAGTGGAGACCCTGTTCTGTGACGGGACAACGGGTTCCCTGCGTGGAGACCCTGTTCTGTGATGGGACAACGGATTCCCTGCCGGGAGACCCTGTTCTGTGACGGGACAACGGGTCCCCTGCGTGGAGACCCTGTTCTGTGACGGGACAACGGGTTCCCTGCGTGGAGAACCTGTTCTGTGATGGGGCAACAGGTTCCCTGCCTGGAGACCCTGTTCTGCGATGGGACAAAGGATTCCCTGCATGGAGACCCTGTTCTGTGACAGGACAACGGGTTCCCTGCGTGGTGACACTGTTCTGTGATGGGACAAAGGGTTCCCTGCCTGGAGACACTGTTCTGTGACGGGACAACGTGTTCACCGGCTGGAGACCCTGTTCTGTGACGGCACAACAAATTCCCTGCCTGGAGACCCTGTTCTGTGACGGGGCAAGGGTTTCCCTGCCTGGAGACCCTGTGCTGTGACGGGACAACGGGTTCCTTACCTGGAGACCCTGTTCTGTGACGGGACACGGGGTTCCCTGTGTGGAGACCCTGTTCTGTGATGGGACAACGGGTTCCCTGCCTGGAGACACTGTTCCGTGACGGGACAAGGGGTTCCCTGCGTGGAGACCCTGTTCTGTGACGACACAAGGGGTTCCCTGCGTGGAGACCCTGTTCTGTGACGGGACAAGGGGTTCCCTGTGGGCAGACCCTGTTCTGTGACGGGACAAGGGGTTTCCTGCCTGGAGACCCTGTTCTATGAAGGGACAACGGGTTCCCTTCGTGGAGACCCTGTGCTGTGAAGGGACAAGGGGCTCCCTTCGTGGAGACCATGTTCTGTGATGGGACAAGGGGTTCCTTGCGTGGAGACCCTTTTCTGTGACGGGACAAGGGGTTCCTTGACAGGAGAACCTGTTCTGTGACGGCACAAGTGGTTCACTTGATGGGGGCCATATTCTGTGACGGGACAATGGGTTCTCTGAATGGACACCCTGTGCTGCGACAGGACAACTTTTTCCCTGCGTGGAGACCCTGTTCTGTGACGGGACACGGGGTTCCCTGCGTGGAGACCCTGTTCTGTGACGGGGCGAGGGGTTCCCTGCCTGGAGAACCTATTTGTGACGGGACAACGGGTTCCCTGCGTGGAGACACTGTTCTGTGACGGGACAAGGGGTTCCCTGAGTGGAGACCCTGTTCTGTGACGGGGCGAGGGGTTCCCTGCCTGGAGAACCTATTTGTGACGGGACAACGGGTTCCCTGCGTGGAGACCCTGTTCTGTGACGGGACAAGGGGTTCCCTGCGTGGAGAACCTGTTCTGTGAAGGGACAAGGGGTTCCCTGCTTGGAGACCCTGTTCTGTGACAGGATAAGGGGTTCCCAGCGTGGAGACCCTGTTCTATGACGGGACCATGGGTTCCCTGCGTGGAGACCCTGTTCTGTGACGGGACAACGTTTTCCAAGGCTGGAGACCCTGTTCTGTGACGGCACAAGGGGTTCCCTGCCTGGAGACCCTGTTCTGTGACGGCACAAGGGGTTCCCTGCCTGGAGACACTGTGCTGTCACGGGACAACGGGTTCCCTGCGTGGAGACCCTGTTCTGTGATGCGACAACGGATTCCCTGCCGGGAGACCCTTTTCTCTGACGGGACAACGGGTTCCCTGCGTGGAGACCCTGTTCTGTGACGGGACAATGGGGTCCCTGACTGGAGACCCTGTTCCGTGACGGGAAAAGGGGTTCCCTTTTTGGAGGCCCTGTTCTGTGACAGGACAACGTTTTCCCCGACTGGAGACTCTGTAATGTGACGGGACAATGGGTTCCCTGCCTGGAGACCACGTGCTGTGACGGGACAACTGGTTCCCTGCGTGGAGACCCTGTTCTGTGACGGGACAACGGGTTCCCTGCGTGGAGAACCTGTTCTGTGACGGGACAACAGGTTCCCTGCTGCAGACCCTGTTCTGCGATGGGACAACGGATTCCCTGCATGGAGACCCTGTTCTGTGACAGGACAACGGGTTCCCTGCCTGGAGACACCGTTCTGTGATGGGACAAGGGGTTCCCTGCGTGGAGACCCTGTTCTGAGACGGGACAACGTGTTCCCTGGCTGGAGACCCTGTTCTGTGACGGCACAAGGGGTTCCCTGCCTGGAGACACTCTTCTGTGACGGGACAAGGGGTTCCTTGCCTGGAGACCCTGTTCTGTGACGGGACAAGGGGTTCCCTGACTGGAGACCCTGTTCTGTGACGGGACAACGTGTTCCCTGCCTGGAGACACTCTTCTGTGATGGGACAAGGGGTTCCCTGTGTGGAGACCCTGTTCTCTGACGGGACAAGGGGTTCCCTGCGTGGAGACCCTCTTCTGTGACGGGACCAGGGGTTCCCCTCGTGGAGACCCTGTTCTGTGACGGGACAACGGATTCCCTGCGTGGAGACAATGTTTTGTGACGGGACAAGGGGTTCCCTGCCTGGCGACACAGTTCTGTGACGGGACAATGGGTTCCCTACGTGGAGACCCTGTTCTGTGACGGGACAACGGGTTCCCTGCTTAGAGACCCTGTTCTACGACGGGACAATGGGTTCCCTTCTTGGAGACACTGTGCTGTGACGGGACAACGGGTTCCCTTCGTGGAGACCCTGTTCTGTGGTGGGACAACGGGTTCCCTGACTGGAGACACAGTTCTGTGACGGGACAACGGGTTCCCTGCGTGGAGACCCTGTTCTGTGATGGGACAAGGGGTTCGCTGCGTGGAGACCCTGTTCTGTGACGGGACAAAGGGTTCCCTGCGTGGAGACACTGTCCTGTGACGGGACAACGGGTTCTCTGCGTGGAGACCCTGTTCTGTGACAGGACAACGGGTTCCCTGCGTGGAGACCCTGTTCCGTGACGGGACAAGTGGTTCCCTGGGTGGAGACCCTGTTCTGTGACGGGACAACGGCTTCCCTGCGTGGTGACACTGTTCTGTGATGGGACAACTGGTTCCCTGCGTGGAGACCCTGTTCTGTGACGGGACAACGTGTTCCCCGGCTGGAGACCCTGTTCTGTGACGGCACAAGGGGTTCCCAGCGTGAAGACTTTGTGCTGTGAAGGGACAAGGGGTTCCTTGCCTGGAGACCCTGTTCTGTGACGGGACAAGGGGTTCCCTGTGTGGAGACCCTGTTCTGTGACGGGGCGAGGGGTTCCCTGCCTGGAGAACCTATTTGTGACGGGACAAGGGGTTCCCTGCCTGGAGACCCTGTTCTGTGACGGGACAAGGGGTTCCCTGCGTGGAGACCCTGTTCTGTGACGGGACAAGGGGTTCCCTGCGTGGAGACCCTGTTCTGTGAAGGGACAAGGGGTTCCCTGCTTGGAGACCCTGTTCTGTGACAGGATAAGGGGTTCCCAGCGTGGAGACCCTGTTCTATGACGGGACAATGGGTTCCCTGCGTGGAGACCCTGTTCTGTGAAGGGACAAGGGGTTCCCTGCCTGGAGACCCTGTTCTGTGACGGGACAAGGGGTTCCCTGCGTGGAGACCCTGTTCTGTGAAGGGACAAGGGGTTCCCTGCTTGGAGACCCTGTTCTGTGACAGGATAAGGGGTTCCCAGCGTGGAGACCCTGTTCTATGACGGGACAAGGGGTTCCCTGCCTGGAGACCCTGTTCTGTGACGGGACAAGGGGTTCCCTGCGTGGAGACCCTGTTCTGTGAAGGGACAAGGGGTTCCCTGCTTGGAGACCCTGTTCTGTGACAGGATAAGGGGTTCCCAGCGTGGAGACCCTGTTCTATGACGGGACAATGGGTTCCCTGCGTGGAGACACTGTTCTGTGACGGGACAAGGGGTTCCATGCGTGGAGACCCTGTGCTGTCACGGGACAACGGGTTCCCTGCCTGGAGAACCTGTTCTGTGATGGGACAACGGATTCCCTGCCGGGAGAACCTGTTCTGTGACAGGACAACGGGTTCCCTGCGTGGAGACCCTGTTCTGTGACGGGACAATGGGTTCCCTGACTGGAGACCCTGTTCCGTGACGGGAAAAGGGGTTCCCTTTTTGGAGGCCCTGTTCTGTGGTGGGACAACTGATTCCCTGCCAGGAGACTCTGTTCTGTGACGGGACAATGGGTTCCCTGCCTGGAGACCATGTGCTGTGACGGGACAACGGGTTTCCTGCGTGCAGAATCTGTTCTGTGACGGGACAACAGGTTCCCTGGGTGGAGACCCTGTTCTGCGATGGGACAACGGATTCCCTGCATGGAGACCCTGTTCTGTGACAGGACAACGGGTTCCCTGCGTGGTGACACTGTTCTGTGATGGGACAAGGGGTTCCCTGCGTGGAGACCCTGTTCTGTGACGTGACAACGTGTTCCCCGGCTGGAGACCCTGTTCTGTGACGGCACAAGGGGTTCCCTGCCTGGAGACCCTGTTCTGTGACGGGACAACGGGTTCCCTGCCTGGAGACCCTGTGCTGTGACGGGACAACGGGTTCCTTGCCTGGAGACCCTGTTCTGTGACGGGACATGGGGTTCCCTGTGTGGAGACCCTGTTCTGTGATGGGACAACGGATTACCTGCTGGCAGACCCTGTTCTGTGACAGGGACAAGGGGTTCCCTGAGTGGAGACCCTGTTCTGTGACGGGACAACGGGTTCCCTGCTTGGAGACACTCTTCTGTGACGGGACAAGGGGTTCCCAGCGTGGAGACCCTGTTCCGTGACGGACAACAGGTTCCCTGCGTGGAGACCCTGTTCTGTGAAGGGAAAACGGGTTCCCTGCGTGGACACCCTGTTCTGTGACGGGACAACGGGTTCCCTGCCTGGAGACACTGTTCCGTGACGGGACAAGGGGTTCCCTGCGTGGAGACCCTGTTCTGTGTCGACACAAGGGGTTCCCTGCGTGGAGACCCTGTTCTGTGACGGGACAAGGGGTTCCCTGCGGGCAGACCCTGTTCTGTGACGGGACAAGGGGTTTCCTGCCTGGAGACCCTGTTCTATGAAGGGACAACGGGTTCCCTTCGTGGAGACCCTGTGCTGTGAAGGGACAAGGGGCTCCCTTCGTGGAGACCATGTTCTGTGATGGGACAAGGGGTTCCTTGCGTGGAGACCCTTTTCTGTGACGGGACAAGGGGTTCCTTGACAGGAGAACCTGTTCTGTGACGGCACAAGTGGTTCACTTGATGGGGGCCATATTCTGTGACGGGACAATGGGTTCTCTGAATGGACACCCTGTGCTGCGACAGGACAACTTTTTCCCTGCGTGGAGACCCTGTTCTGTGACGGGACACGGGGTTCCCTGCGTGGAGACCCTGTTCTGTGACGGGGCGAGGGGTTCCCTGCCTGGAGAACCTATTTGTGACGGGACAACGGGTTCCCTGCGTGGAGACACTGTTCTGTGACGGGACAAGGGGTTCCCTGAGTGGAGACCCTGTTCTGTGACGGGGCGAGGGGTTCCCTGCCTGGAGAACCTATTTGTGACGGGACAACGGGTTCCCTGCGTGGAGACCCTATTCTGTGACGGGACAAGGGGTTCCCTGCGTGGAGACCCTGTTCTGTGAAGGGACAAGGGGTTCCCTGCTTGGAGACCCTGTTCTGTGACAGGATAAGGGGTTCCCAGCGTGGAGACCCTGTTCTATGACGATACAATGGGTTCCCTGCGTGGAGACCCTGTTCTGTGACGGGACAACGTTTTCCAAGGCTGGAGACCCTGTTCTGTGACGGCACAAGGGGTTCCCTGCCTGGAGACACCGTTCTGTGACGGGACAAGGGGTTCCCTGCGTGGAGACACTGTGCTGTCACGGGACAACGGGTTCCCTGCGTGGAGACCCTGTTCTGTGATGCGACAACGGATTCCCTGCCGGGAGACCCTTTTCTCTGACGGGACAACGGGTTCCCTGCGTGGAGACCCTGTTCTGTGAGGGGAAAATGGGGTCCCTGACTGGAGACCCTGTTCCGTGATGGGAAAAGGGGTTCCCTTTTTGGAGGCCCTGTTCTGTGACAGGACAACGTTTTCCCCGACTGGAGACTCTGTAATGTGACGGGACAATGGGTTCCCTGCCTGGAGACCACGTGCTGTGACGGGACAACTGGTTCCCTGCGTGGAGACCCTGTTCTGTGACGGGACAACGGGTTCCCTGCGTGGAGAACCTGTTCTGTGACGGGACAACAGGTTCCCTGCTGCAGACCCTGTTCTGCGATGGGACAACGGATTCCCTGCATGGAGACCCTGTTCTGTGACAGGACAACGGGTTCCCTGCCTGGAGACACCGTTCTGTGATGGGACAAGGGGTTCCCTGCGTGGAGACCCTGTTCTGAGACGGGACAACGTGTTCCCTGGCTGGAGACCCTGTTCTGTGACGGCACAAGGGGTTCCCTGCCTGGAGACACTCTTCTGTGACGGGACAATGGGTTCCTTGCCTGGAGACCCTGTTCTGTGACGGGACAACGTGTTCCCTGCCTGGAGACACTCTTCTGTGATGGGACAAGGGGTTCCCTGTGTGGAGACCCAGTTCTGTGACGGGACAAGGGGTTCCCTGCGTGGAGACCCTCTTCTGTGACGGGACCAGGGGTTCCCCTCGTGGAGACCCTGTTCTGTGACGGGACAACGGATTCCCTGCGTGGAGACAATGTTTTGTGACGGGACAAGGGGTTCCCTGCCTGGCGACACAGTTCTGTGACGGGACAATGGGTTCCCTACGTGGAGACCCTGTTCTGTGACGGGACAACGGGTTCCCTGCTTAGAGACCCTGTTCTACGACGGGACAATGGGTTCCCTTCTTGGAGACACTGTGCTGTGACGGGACAACGGGTTCCCTTCGTGGAGACCCTGTTCTGTGGTGGGACAACGGGTTCCCTGACTGGAGACACAGTTCTGTGACGGGACAACGGGTTCCCTGCGTGGAGACCCTGTTCTGTGATGGGACAAGGGGTTCGCTGCGTGGAGACCCTGTTCTGTGACGGGACAAAGGGTTCCCTGCGTGGAGACACTGTCCTGTGACGGGACAACGGGTTCTCTGCGTGGAGACCCTGTTCTGTGACAGGACAACGGGTTCCCTGCGTGGAGACCCTGTTCCGTGACGGGACAAGTGGTTCCCTGGGTGGAGACCCTGTTCTGTGACGGGACAACGGCTTCCCTGCGTGGTGACACTGTTCTGTGATGGGACAACTGGTTCCCTGCGTGGAGACCATGTGCTGTGACGGGACAACGTGTTCCCCGGCTGGAGACCCTGTTCTGTGACGGCACAAGGGGTAACCAGCGTGAAGACTTTGTGCTGTGAAGGGACAACGGGTTCCTTGCCTGGAGACCCTGTTCTGTGACGGGACAAGGGGTTCCCTGTGTGGAGACCCTGTTCTGTGATATGACAACGGATTCCCTGCTGGCAGACCCTATTCTGTGACGGGACGAGGGTTTCCCTGAGTGGAGACCCTGTTCTGTGACGGGACAACGGGTTCCCTGCCTGGAGACACTCTTCTGTGACGGGACAAGGGGTTCCCTGCCTCGAGACCCTGTTCTGTGACGACACAAGGGTTTCCCTGCGTGGAGACACTGTGCTGTGACGGGGCAACGGGTTCCTTGCCTGGAGACCCTGTTCTGTGACGGGACAACGGGTTCCCTGCGTGGAGACCCTGTTCTGTGACGGGATAACGGGTTCCCTGCGTGGAGACAATGTTTTGTGACGGCGCAAGCGGTTCCCTGCCTGGCGACACAGTTCTGTGACGGGACAATGAGTTCCCTACGTGGAGACACTGTTCTGTGACGGGACAAGGGGTTCCCTGTGTGGAGACCCTGTTCTGTGATGGGACAACGGATTCCCTGCAGGCAGACCCTGTTCTGTGACGGGACAACGGGTTCCCTGCGTGGAGACCCTGTTCTGTGACGGGACAACGGGTTCCCTGCTTAGAGACCCTGTTCTACGACGGGACAATGGGTTCCCTTCTTGGAGACACTGTGCTGTGACGGGACAACGGGTTCCCTTCGTGGAGACCCTGTTCTGTGGTGGGACAACGGGTTCCCTGACTGGAGACACAGTTCTGTGACGGGACAACGGGTTCCCTGCGTGGAGACCCTGTTCTGTGATGGGACAAGGGGTTCGCTGCGTGGAGACCCTGTTCTGTGACGGGACAAAGGGCTCCCTGCGTGGAGACACTGTCCTGTGACGGGACAACGGGTTCTCTGCGTGGAGACCCTATTCTGTGACAGGACAACGGGTTCCCTGCGTGGAGACCCTGTTCCGTGACGGGACAAGTGGTTCCCTGGGTGGAGACCCTGTTCTGTGACGGGACAACGGCTTCCCTGCGTGGTGACACTGTTCTGTGATGGGACAACTGGTTCCCTGCGTGGAGACCCTGTTCTGTGACGGGACAACGTGTTCCCCGGCTGGAGACCCTGTTCTGTGACGGCACAAGGGGTTCCCAGCGTGAAGACTTTGTGCTGTGAAGGGACAACGGGTTCCTTGCCTGGAGACCCTGTTCTGTGACGGGACAAGGGGTTCCCTGTGTGGAGACCCTGTTCTGTGACGGGGCGAGGGGTTCCCTGCCTGGAGAACCTATTTGTGACGGGACAACGGGTTCCCTGCGTGGAGACCCTGTTCTGTGACGGGACAAGGGGTTCCCTGCGTGGAGACCCTGTTCTGTGAAGGGACAAGGGGTTCCCTGCTTGGAGACCCTGTTCTGTGACAGGATAAGGGGTTCCCAGCGTGGAGACCCTGTTCTATGACGGGACAATGGGTTCCCTGCGTGGAGACCCTGTTCTGTGACGGGACAACGTTTTCCAAGGCTGGAGACCCTGTTCTGTGACGGCACAAGGGGTTCCCTGCCTGGAGACCCTGTTCTGTGACGGCACAAGGGGTTCCCTGCGTGGAGACACTGTGCTGTCACGGGACAACGGGTTCCCTGCGTGGAGACCCTGTTCTGTGATGCGACAACGGATTCCCTGCCGGGAGACCCTTTTCTCTGACGGGACAACGGGTTCCCTGCGTGGAGACCCTGTTCTGTGACGGGACAATGGGGTCCCTGACTGGAGACCCTGTTCCGTGACGGGAAAAGGGGTTCCCTTTTTGGAGGCCCTGTTCTGTGACAGGACAACGTTTTCCCCGACTGGAGACTCTGTAATGTGACGGGACAATGGGTTCCCTGCCTGGAGACCACGTGCTGTGACGGGACAACTGGTTCCCTGCGTGGAGACCCTGTTCTGTGACGGGACAACGGGTTCCCTGCGTGGAGAACCTGTTCTGTGATGGGACAACAGGTTCCCTGCTGCAGACCCTGTTCTGCGATGGGACAACGGATTCCCTGCATGGAGACCCTGTTCTGTGACAGGACAACGGGTTCCCTGCCTGGAGACACCGTTCTGTGATGGGACAAGGGGTTCCCTGCGTGGAGACCCTGTTCTGAGACGGGACAACGTGTTCCCTGGCTGGAGACCCTGTTCTGTGACGGCACAAGGGGTTCCCTGCCTGGAGACACTCTTCTGTGACGGGACAAGGGGTTCCTTGCCTGGAGACCCTGTTCTGTGACGGGACAAGGGGTTCCCTGACTGGAGACCCTGTTCTGTGACGGGACAACGTGTTCCCTGCCTGGAGACACTCTTCTGTGATGGGACAAGGGGTTCCCTGGGTGGAGACCCTGTTCTGTGACGGGACGAGGGGTTCCCTGCGTGGAGACCCTCTTCTGTGACGGGACCAGGGGTTCCCCTCGTGGAGACCCTGTTCTGTGACGGGACAACGGATTCCCTGCGTGAAGACAATGTTTTGTGACGGGACAAGGGGTTCCCTGCGTGGAGAACCTGTTCTGTGACGGGACAATGGGTTCCCTACGTGGAGACCCTGTTCTGTGACGGGACAACGGGTTCCCTGCTTAGAGACCCTGTTCTACGACGGGACAATGGGTTCCCTTCTTGGAGACACTGTGCTGTGACGGGACAACGGGTTCCCTTCGTGGAGACCCTGTTCTGTGGTGGGACAACGGGTTCCCTGACTGGAGACACAGTTCTGTGACGGGACAACGGGTTCCCTGCGTGGAGACCCTGTTCTGTGATGGGACAAGGGGTTCGCTGCGTGGAGACCCTGTTCTGTGACGGGACAAAGGGTTCCCTGCGTGGAGACACTGTCCTGTGACGGGACAACGGGTTCTCTGCGTGGAGACCCTGTTCTGTGACAGGACAACGGGTTCCCTGCGTGGAGACCCTGTTCCGTGACGGGACAAGTGGTTCCCTGGGTGGAGACCCTGTTCTGTGACGGGACAACGGCTTCCCTGCGTGGTGACACTGTTCTGTGATGGGACAACTGGTTCCCTGCGTGGAGACCCTGTTCTGTGACGGGACAACGTGTTCCCCGGCTGGAGACCCTGTTCTGTGACGGCACAAGGGGTTCCCTGCGTGAAGACTTTGTGCTGTGAAGGGACAACGGGTTCCTTGCCTGGAGACCCTGTTCTGTGACGGGACAAGGGGTTCCCTGTGTGGAGACCCTGTTCTGTGATATGACAACGGATTCCCTGCTGGCAGACCCTATTCTGTGACGGGACGAGGGTTTCCCTGAGTGGAGACCCTGTTCTGTGACGGGACAACGGGTTCCCTGCCTGGAGACACTCTTCTGTGACGGGAGGATGTTTTCCCTGCCTGGAGACTCTGTTCTGTGAGGGGACAAGGGTTCCCTGCGTGGAGACACTGTGCTGTGAGGGGACAACGGGTTCCTTGCCGGGAGACCCTGTTCTGTGACGGGACAACGGGTTCCCTGCGTGGAGACTCTGTTCTCTGGTGGGACAACGGATTCCCTGCCGGGAGACCCTGTTCTGTGGTGGGACAACGGTTTCCCAGCGTGGAGACCCTGTTCTGTGACGGGAGAGCGGTTTCCCTGCCTTGAGACCCTGTCCTTTGATGTCACAACGGGGTCCCTACGTGGAGACACTGTTCTGTGACGGGACAAGGGGTTCCCTGTGTGGAGACCCTGTTCTGTGATGGGACAACGGATTCCCTGCTGGCAGACCTTGTTCTGTGACGGGACAAGGGGTTCCTTGAGTGGAGACCCTGTTCTGTGACTCGACAACGGGTTCCCTGCCTGGAGACACTCTTCTGTGACGGGACAAGGGGTTCCCTGCCTGGAGACCCTGTTCTGTGACGACACAAGGGTTTCCCTGCGTGGAGACACTGTGCTGTGACGGGGCAACGGGTTCCTTGCCTGGAGACCCTGTTCTGTGACGGGACAACGGGTTCCCTGCGTGGAGACCCTGTTCTCTGACGGGACAAGGGGTTCCCCTCGTGGAGACCCTGTTCTGTGACGGGATAACGGGTTCCCTGCGTGGAGACACTGTTTTGTGACGGCGCAAGCGGTTCCCTGCCTGGCGACACAGTTCTGTGACGGGACAATGAGTTCCCTACGTGGAGACACTGTTCTGTGACGGGACAAGGGGTTCCCTGTGTGGAGACCCTGTTCTGTGATGGGACAACGGATTCCCTGCTGGCAGACCCTGTTCTGTGACGGGACAACGGGTTCCCTGCGTGGAGACCCTGTTCTGTGACGGGACAAGGGGTTCCCTGCCTGGAGACACTCTTCTGTTACGAGAGAAGGGGTTCCCTCCGTGGAGACCCTGTTCCGTGACGGACAACAGGTTCCCTGCCTGGAGACCCTGTTCTGTGACGGCACAAGGGGTTCCCAGCTTGGAGACCCTGCTCTGTGAAGGGACAACGGGTTCCCTGCCTGGAGACCCTGTTCCGTGACGGGACAAGTGGTTCCCTGCGTGGAGACCCTGTTCTGTGACGGGACAAGGGGTTCCCTGCGGGCAGACCCTGTTCTGTGACGGGACAACGGGTTTCCTGCCTGGAGACCCTGTTCTATGAAGGGACAACGGGTTCCCTGCGTGGAGACCCTGTGCTGTGAAGGGACAAGGGGTTCCCTTCGTGGAGACCATGTTCTGTGATGGGACAACTGGTTCCTTGCGTGGAGACCCTTTTCTGTGACGGGACAAGGGGTTCCTTGACAGGAGAACCTGTTCTGTGACGGCACAAGTAGTTCACTTGATGGGGGCCATATTCTGTGACGGAACAATGGGTTCCCTGAATGGACACCCTGTGCTGCGACGGGACAACTTTTTCCCTGCGTGGAGACCCTGTTCTGTGACGGGACAAGGGGTTCCCTGCGTGGAGACCCTGTTCTGTGAAGGGACAAGGGGTTCCCGGTGTGGAGACCCTGTTCTGTGACAGGATAAGGGGTTCCCAGCGTGGAGACCCTGTTCTATGACGGGACAATGGGTTCCCTGCGTGGAGACCCTGTTCTGTGACGGGACAACGGGTTCCCTGCATGGAGACCCTGTTCTGTGACGGGACAACGGGTTCCCTGCGTGGAGACCCTGTTCTGTGACGGAACAACGGGTTCCCTGCGTGGTTACCCTGTTCTGTGACGGGACAATGGGTTCCCTGCCTGGAGACACAGTTCCGTGACGGGACAAATGGTTCCCTGCCTGGAGACACAGTTCTGTGACGGGACAAGGGGTTCCCTGCGTTAAGACCCTGTCCTGTGACGGGACAACGGGTTCCCTGCGTGGAGACCCTGTTCTGTGATGGGACAATGGATTCCCTGCCGGGAGACCCTGTTCTGTGAGAGGACAACGGGTTCCCTGCTTGGAGACCCTGTTCTGTGACGGGACAATGGGTTCCCTGACTGGAGACCCTGTTCCGTGACGGGAAAAGGGGTTCCCTTTTTGGAGGCCCTGTTCTGAGACAGGACAACTGGATCCCGGACTGGAGACCGTGTTCTGTGATGGGACAACGGGTTCCCTGCCGGGAGACTCTGTTCTGTGACGGGACAATGGGTTCCCTGCCTGGAGACCCTGTGCTGTGACGGGACAACTGGTTCCCTGCGTGGAGACCCTGTTCTGTGACAGGACAACGGGTTCCCTACCCGGAAACCCTGTTCCGTGACGGGACAAGTGGTTCCCTGGGTGGAGACCCTGTTCTGTGACAGTACAACGGCTTCCCTGCGTGGTGACCCTGTTCTGTGATGGGACAACTGGTTCCCTGCGTGGAGACCCTGTTCTGTGACGGGACAATGGGTTAACTGCGTGGAGAACCTGTTCTGTGACGGGACAATGGTTTCCCTGCCTGGATACCCTGTTCTGTGATGGGACAATGGGTTCCCTGCCTGGAGACACTGTTCTGTGATGGGGCAATGGGTTCCCGGCCTAGAGACCCTGTTCTGTGATGGGACAAGGGGTTCCCTGCGTGGAGACCCTGTTCTGTGATGGAAATCAGGTTCCCTGCGTGGAGACCCTGTTCTGTGACGAGACAACGGGTTCCATGCGTGGAGACCCTGTTCTGTGATGGAAAACAGGTTCCCTGTGTGGAGACCATGTTCTGTGACGGGACAACGGGTTCCATGCGTGGAGACCCTGTTCTGTGATGGAAAACAGGTTCCCTGTGTGGAGACCCTGTTCTGTGACGGGACAACGGGTTCCCTGCCTGAAGACCCTGTTCCGTGACGGGACAAGGGGTTCCCTGCGTGGAGACCCTGTTGTGTGACAGGACAACGGGTTCCCTGCGTGGAGACCCTGTTCTTTGATATGACAACGGGTTCCCTGCGTGGAGACCCTGTTCTGTGACGGAACAAGGGGTTCCCTTCGTGGAGACCCTGTTCTGTGACGGGACAAAGGGTTCCCTGCCTGGAGATCCTGTTCTGTGACGGGACGAGGGGTCCCCTGCGTGGAGACCCTGTTCTGTGACGGGACAACGTGTTCCCCGGCTGGAGACTCTGTTCTGTGACGGGACAACGTGTTCCCCGGCTGGAGACTCTGTTCTGTGACGGGACAACGGGTTCCCTGCGTGGAGACCCTGTTCTGTGACGGGACAATGGGTTCCCTGCCTGGAGACCCTGTGCTGTGACGGGACAACGGGTTCCTTGCCTGGAGACCCTGTTCTGTGACGGGACAAGGGGTTCCCTGTGTGGAGACCCTGTTCTGTGATGGGACAACGGATTCCCTGCTGGCAGACCCTGTTCTGTGACGGGACAAGGGGTCCCCTGAGTGGAGATCCTGTTCTGTGACGGGACAACGGGTTCCCTGCCTGGAGACACTCTTCTGTGACGGGACAAGGGGTTCCCTGCGTGGAGAACCTGTTCTGTGAGGGGACAAGGGGTTCCCTGCGCGGAGACACTGTGCTGTGACGGGACAACGCGTTCCTTGCCTGGAGACCCTGTTCTGTGACGGGACAACGGGTTCCCTGCGTGGCGAACCTGTTCTGTGACGGGACAACGGGTTCCCTGCGTGGTGACCCTGTTCTGTGACGGGACAATGGGTTCCCTGCGTGGAGACACAGTTCCGTGACGGGACAAGGGGTTCCCGGCCTGGAGACACAGTTCTGTGACGGGACAAGGGGTTCCCTGCGTGAAGACCCTGTGCTGTGACGGGACAACGGGTTCCCTGCGTGGAGACTCTGTTCTGTGATGGGACAATGGATTCCCTGCCGGGAGACCCTGTTCTGTGAGGGGACAACGGATTCCCTGCTTGGAGACCCTGTTCTGTGACGGAACAATGGGTTCCCTGACTGGAGACCCTGTTCCGTGACGGTAAAAGGGGTTCCCTTTTTGGAGGCCCTGTTCTGTGACAGGACAACGGGTTCCCGGACTGGAGACCGCGTTCTGTGATGGGACAACGGGTTCCCTGCCGGGAGACTCTGTTCTGTGACGGGACAATGGGTTCCCTGCCTGGAGACCCTGTGCTGTGACGGGACAACTGGTTCCCTGCGTGGAGACCCTGTTCTGTGACGGGACAACGGGTTCCCTGCTTGGAGACAATGTTCTCTGACGGGACAAAAGGTTCCCTGCCTGGAGACCCTGTCCTGCGATGGGACAACGGATTCCCTGCGTGGAGACCCTGTTCTGTGACGGGACAATGGGTTCCCTTACTGGAGACCCTGTTCTGTGAAGGGACAACTGGTTCCCTGCGTGGAGACCCTGTTCTGTGACAGGACAACGGGTTCCCTGCGTGGTGACACTGTTCTGTGATGGGTCAATAGGTTCCCTGCGTGGAGACCCTGTTCTGTGACATGACAACGGGTTCCCAGAGTGGAGACCCTGTGCTGTGACGGGACAACAGGTTCCTTGCCTGGAGACCCTGTTCTGTGACGGGACAAGTGGTTCCCTGTGTGGAGACCCTGTTCTGTGATGGGACAACTCATTCCCTGCTGGCAGACCCTGTTCTGTGACGGGACAAGGGGTTCCCTACGTGGAGACCCTGTTCTGTGACGGGACAACAGGTTCCCTGCCTGGAGACACTCTTCTGTGACGGGACAAGGGGTTCCCTGCCTGGAGACCCTGTTCTGTGACGACACAAGGGTTTCCCTGCGTGGAGACCCTGTTCTGTGACGGGACCAGGGGTTCCCCTCGTGGAGACCCTGTTCTGTGACGGGACAACGTGTTCCCCGGCTGGAGACTCTGTTCTGTGACGGGACAACGTGTTCCCCGGCTGGAGACTCTGTTCTGTGACGGGACAACGGGTTCCCTGCGTGGAGACCCTGTTCTGTGACGGGACAATGGGTTCCCTGCCTGGAGACCCTGTGCTGTGACGGGACAACGGGTTCCTTGCCTGGAGACCCTGTTCTGTGACGGGACAAGGGGTTCCCTGTGTGGAGACCCTGTTCTGTGATGGGACAACGGATTCCCTGCTGGCAGACCCTGTTCTGTGACGGGACAAGGGGTCCCCTGAGTGGAGATCCTGTTCTGTGACGGGACAACGGGTTCCCTGCCTGGAGACACTCTTCTGTGATGGGACAAGGGGTTCCCTGCATGGAGAACCTGTTCTGTGAGGGGACAAGGGGTTCCCTGCGCGGAGACACTGTGCTGTGACGGGACAACGCGTTCCTTGCCTGGAGACCCTGTTCTGTGACGGGACAACGGGTTCCCTGCGTGGAGAACCTGTTCTGTGACGGGACAACGGGTTCCCTGCGTGGTGACCCTGTTCTGTGATGGGACAATGGGTTCCCTGCGTGGAGACACAGTTCCGTGACGGGACAAGGGGTTCCCTGCGTGAAGACCCTGTGCTGTGACGGGACAACGGCTTCCCTGCGTGGAGACTCTGTTCTGTGATGGGACAATGGATTCCCTGCCGGGAGACCCTGTTCTGTGAGGGGACAACGGATTCCCTGCTTGGAGACCCTGTTCTGTGACGGAACAATGGGTTCCCTGACTGGAGACCCTGTTCCGTGACGGTAAAAGGGGTTCCCTTTTTGGAGGCCCTGTTCTGTGACAGGACAACGGGTTCCCGGACTGGAGACCGCGTTCTGTGATGGGACAACGGGTTCCCTGCCGGGAGACTCTGTTCTGTGACGGGACAATGGGTTCCCTGCCTGGAGACCCTGTGCTGTGACGGGACAAGGGGTTCCCTGCGTGGAGACCCTGTTCTGTGACGGGACAACGGGTTCCCTGCTTGGAGACAATGTTCTCTGACGGGACAAAAGGTTCCCTGCCTGGAGACCCTGTCCTGCGATGGGACAACGGATTCCCTGCGTGGAGACCCTGTTCTGTGACGGGACAAGGGGTTCCCTTACTGGAGACCCTGTTCTGTGAAGGGACAACTGGTTCCCTGCGTGGAGACCCTGTTCTGTGACAGGACAACGGGTTCCCTGCGTGGTGACACTGTTCTGTGATGGGTCAATAGGTTCCCTGCGTGGAGACCCTGTTCTGTGACATGACAACGGGTTCCCAGAGTGGAGACCCTGTGCTGTGACGGGACAACAGGTTCCTTGCCTGGAGACCCTGTTCTGTGACGGGACAAGTGGTTCCCTGTGTGGAGACCCTGTTCTGTGATGGGACAACTCATTCCCTGCTGGCAGACCCTGTTCTGTGACGGGACAAGGGGTTCCCTACGTGGAGACCCTGTTCTGTGACGGGACAACAGGTTCCCTGCCTGGAGACACTCTTCTGTGACGGGACAAGGGGTTCCCTGCCTGGAGACCCTGTTCTGTGACGACACAAGGGTTTCCCTGCGTGGAGACCCAGTTCTGTGACGGGACCAGGGGTTCCCCTCGTGGAGACCCTGTTCTGTGACGGGACAACGGGTTCCCTGCGTGGAGACAATGTTTTGTGACATCGCAAGCGGTTCCCTGCCTGGCGACACAGTTCTGTGACGGGACAATGCGTTCCCTACGTGGAGACCCTGTTCTGTGACGGGACAACGGGTTCCCTGCGTGGAGACCCTGTTCTGTGACGGGACAATGGGTTCCCTTTTTGGAGACACTGTGCTGTGACGGGAGAATGGGTTCCCTGCGTGGAGACCCTGTTCTGTGACGGGACAACGGGTTCCCTGCTTGGAGACCCTGTTCTGTGACGGGACAAAGGGTTCCCTGTGTGGAGACCCTGTTCTGTGACGGGACAATGGGTTCCCTGCCTGGAGACAATGTTCTCTGACTGGACAACGGGTTCCTTGCCTGGAGACCCTTTTCTGTGGACGGACACCGGGTTTCCTGCGTGGAGACACTCCTCTGTAACGGGACAACTTGTTCCCTGAGTGGAGACCCTGTTCTGTGACGGGACATTGGGTTCCCTGTGTGGAGACCCCGTTCTGTGACAGGACAATGGGTTCCCTGCGTGGAGACACTGTTCTGTGATGGGACAACGGGTTCCCTGACTGGAGACCCTGTTCTGTGACGGGACAACGGGTTCCCTGCCTGGAGACCCTGTTCTGTGATGGGAGAACGGGTTCCTTTCGTGGAGACCCTGTTCTGTGATGGGACAACGGGCTCCCTGCGTGGAGACCCTGTTCTGTGACAGGACAATGGGTTCCCTGCGTGGAGACACTGTTCTGTGATGGGACAACGGGTTCCCTGCATGGAGAACCTGTTCTGTGACGGGACAACGGGTTCCCTGCCTGGAGACCCTGTTCTGTGATGGGACAACGGGTTCCCTGCGTGGAGACCCTGTTCTGTGACGGGACAAAGGGTTCCCTGCGTGGAGACCCTGTTCTGTGACTGGAAAACGGGTTCCCTGCGTGGAGACCCTGTTCTCTGACAGGACAACGGGTTCCCTGCGTGGAGACCCTGTTCCATAACGGGACAAGTTGTTCCCTGCGTGGAGACCCTGTTCTGTGACAGGACAACGGGTTCCCTGCGTGGTGACACTGTTCTGTGATGGGTCAATAGGTTCCCTGCGTGGAGACACTGTTCTGTGACATGACAACGGGTTCCCAGAGTGGAGACCCTGTGCTGTGACGGGACAACAGGTTCCTTGCCTGGAGACCCTGTTCTGTGACGGGACAAGGGGTTCCCTGTGTGGAGACCCTGTTCTGTGATGGGACAACTGATTCCCTGCTGGCAGACCCTGTTCTGTGACGGGACAAGGGGTTCCCTACGTGGAGACCCTGTTCTGTGACGGGACAACGGGTTCCCTGCCTGGAGACACTCTTCTGTGACGGGACAACGGGTTCCCGACCTGGAGACCCTGTTCTGTGACGACACAAGGGTTTCCCTCCGTGGAGACCCTGTTCTGTGACTGGGCAACGGGTTCCTTGCCTGGAGACCCTGTTCTGTGACGGGACAACGGGTTCCCCGCGTGGAGACCCTGTTCTGTGACGGGACAATGGGTTCCCTGACTGGAGACCCTGTTCCGTGTCGGGAAAAGGGGTTCCCTTTTTGGAGGCCCTGTTCTGTGACAGGACAACGGGTTCCCTGCCAGGAGACTCTGTTCTGTGACGGGACAATGGGTTCCCTGCCTGGAGACCATGTGCTGTGACGGGACAACTGGTTCCCTGCGTGGAGACCCTGTGCTGTGACGGGACAAGGGGTTCCCTCCGTGGAGAACCTGTTCTGTGACGGGGCAACAGGTTCCCTGTGTGGAGACCCTGTTCCGTGACAGGACAACGGGTTCCCTGCGTGGTGACACTGTTCTCTGATGGGACAACGGGTTCCCTGCGTGGAGACACTGTTCTGTGACGGGACAACGGGTTCCCTGCATGGAGACCCTGTTCTGTGACGGGACAAAGGGTTCCCTGCGTGGAGACCCTGTTCTGTGACGGGACAATGGTTTCCCTGCCTGGATACCCTGTTCTGTGATGGGACAATGGGTTCCCTGCCTGGAGACACTGTTCTGTGACGGGGCAATGGGTTCCCTGCCTGGAGACCCAGTTCTGTGATGGGACAAGGGGTTCCCTGCGTGGAGACCCTGTTCTGTGATGGAAAACAGGTTCCCTGACTGGAGACCCTGTTCTGTGATGGAAAACAGGTTCCCTGCCTGGAGACCCTGTTCTGTGACGAGACAACGGGTTCCCTGCGTGGAGACCATGTTCTGTGACGGGACAACGGGTTCCATGCGTGGAGACCCTGTTCTGTGATGGAAAACAGGTTCCCTGTGTGGAGACCCTGTTCTGTGACGACACAAGGGGTTCCCTGCGTGGATACCCTGTTCTGTGACGTGACAAAGGGCTCCCTGCCTGGAGATCCTGTTCTGTGACGGGACGAGGGGTCCCCTGCGTGGAGACCCTGTTCTGTGACGGGACAACGTGTTCCCCGGCTGGAGACCCTGTTCTGTTACGGGACAACGGGTTCCCTGCGTGGAGACCCTGTTCTGTGACGGGACAATGGGTTCCCTGCCTGGAGACCCTGTGCTGTGACGGGACAACGGGTTCCCTGCGTGGAGACCCTGTTCTGTGACAGGACAAGGGGTTCCCTGTGTGGAGACCCTGTTCTGTGATGGGACAACGGATTCCCTGCTGGCAGACCCTGCTCTGTGACGGGACAAGGGGTCCCCTGAGCGGAGATCCTGTTCTGTGACGGGACAACGGGTTCCCTGCGTGGAGAACCTGTTCTGTGACGGGACAACGAGTTCCCTGCGTGGTGACCCTGTTCTGTGACAGGACAATGGGTTCCCTGCCTGGAGACACAGTTCCGCGACGGGACAAGGGGTTCCCTGCGTGAAGACCCTGTGCTGTGACGGGACAGCGGGTTCCCTGCGTGGAGACCCTGTTCTGTGATGGGACAATGGATTCCCTGCCGGGAGACCCTGTTCTGTGAGGGGACAACGGGTTCCCTGCTTGGAGACCCTGTTCTGTGACGGGACAATGGGTTCCCAGCTTGGAGACACAGTTCCGCGACGGGACAAGGGGTTCCCTGCCTGGAGACACAGTTCTGTGACGGGACAAGGGGTTCCCTGCGTGAAGACCCTGTGCTGTGACGGGACAACGGGTTCCCTGCGTGGAGACCCTGTTCTGTGATGGGACAATGGATTCCCTGCCGGGAGACTCTGTTCTGTGAGGGGACAACGGGTTCCCTGCTTGGAGACCCTGTTCTGTGACGGGACAATGGGTTCCCTGACTGGAGACCCTGTTCCATGACGGGAAAAGGGGTTCCCTTTTTGGAGGCCCTGTTCTGTGACAGGACAACGGCTTCCCAGAATGGAGACCGTGTCCTGTGATGGGACAACGGGTTCCCTGCCGGGAGACTCTGTTCTGTGACGGGACAATGGCTTCCCTGCCTGGAGACCCTGTGCTGTGACGGGACAACTAGTTCCCTGCGTGGAGACCCTGTTCTGTGACGGGACAACGGGTTCCCTGCTTGGAGAACCTGTTCTGTGACGGGACAACAGGTTCCCTGCCTGGAGACCCTGTCCTGCGATGGGACAGCGGATTCCCTGCACGGAGACCCTGTTCTGAGATGGGACAACGGATTCCCTGCGTGGAGACCCTGTTTTGTGATGGGACAATGGGTTCCCTTACTGGAGACCCTGTTCCGTGACGGGACAACGGGTTCCCTGCGTGGAGACCCTGTTCTGTGACGACACAAGGGGTTCCCTGCGTGGAGACCCTTTTCCGTGACGGAGAAGAGGTTCCCTGCGTGGAGACCCTGTTCTGTGACGGGGCAAATTGTTCCCTGCCTGGAGACCCTGTTCTGTGACGGGACAACGGGTTCCCTGCGTGGAGACCCTGTTCTGTGAAGGGACAACGGGTTCCCCGGCTGGAGACCCTATTCTCTGACGCGACAACGGTTTCCCTGCGTGGAGACCCTGTTCTGTGATGGGACAATGGGTTCCCTGCGTGAGACACAGTTCTGTGACGGGACAAGGGGTTCCCTGCATGGAGACCCTGTTCTGTAAAGGGACAAGGGGTTCCCTGCGTGGAGAACCTGTTCTGTGACGGGACAAGGGGTTCCCTGAGTGGAGACCCTGTTCTGTGATGGGACAACGGATTCCCTGGGTGGAGACCCTGTTCTGTGACGGGACAAGGGGTACCCTGCATGGAGACCCTGTTCTGTGACGGGACAAGGGGGTCCCTGCGTGGAGACCCTGTTCTCTGACGGGACAACGGGTTCCTTGCCTGGAGACCCTCTTCTCTGACGGGACAAGGGGTTCCCTGTGTGGAGACCCTGTTCTGTGACGGGACAAGGGGTTCCCTGCGTGGAGACCCTGTTCTGCGACGGGACAATGGGTTCCCTTTTTGGAGACACTGTGCTGTGACGGGACAAGGGGTTCCCTGCGTGGAGACCCTGTTCTGTGACGGGACAACGGGTTCCCTACGTGGAGACCCTGTTCTGTGACGGGACAAAGGGTTCCCTGTGTGGAGACCCTTTTCTGTGACAGGACAATGGGTTCCCTGCCTGGAGACAATGTTCTGTGACGGGACAACGGGTTCCCTACGTGGAGAACCTGTTCTGTGGCGGGACACCGGGTTTCCTGCGTGGAGACCCTGATCTGTAACGGGACATCTTGTTCCCTCGTGGAGACCCTGTTCTGCGACGGGACAATGGGTTCCCTGTGTGGAGACCCCTTTCTGTGATGGGACAACGGATTCCCTGCTGGCAGACCCTGTTCTGTGACGGGACAAAGGATTCCCTGCCTGGAGTCCCTGTTCTGTGATGGCACAAGGGGTTCCTTGCCTGGAGACCCTGTTCTGTGAAGGGACAATGGGTTCCCTGCCTGGAGACCCTGTTCTGTGACGGGACAAGGGGTTCCCTGCGTGGAGACCCTGTTCTGTGGTGGGACAAGGGGTTCCCTGCATGGAGACCCTGTTCTGTGATGGGACAAGCGTTTCCCTGCGTGGTGCCCCTGTTCTGTGACGGGACAAAGGGTTCCCTTCGTGGAGACCCTGTTCTGTGACGGGACAACGGGTTCCCTTCGTGGAGACCCTGTTCTGTGGTGGGACAACGGGCTCCCTGCGTGGAGACCCTTTTCTGTGACGGGAAAATGGGTTCCCTGCGTTGAGACCCCGTTCTGTGATGGGACAAAGGGTTCCCTGCGTGGAGACCGTGTTCTGTGACGGGACAATGGGTTCCCTGCCTGGAGACAATGTTCTCTGACGGGACAACGGGTTCCCGGCCTGGAGACCCTTTTCTGTGGACGGACACCGGGTTTCCTGCGTGGAGACACTCCTCTGTAACGGGACAACTAGTTCCCTGAGTAGAGACCCTGTTCTGTGACGGGACATTGGGTTCCCTGTGTGGAGACCCCGTTCTGTGACAGGACAATGGGTTCCCTGCGTGGAGACACTGTTCTGTGATGGGACAACGGGTTCCCTGACTGGAGACCCTGTTCTGTGACGGGACAACGGGTTCCCTGCCTGGAGACCCTGTTCTGTGATGGGAGAACGGGTTCCTTTCGTGGAGACCCTGTTCTGTGATGGGACAACGGGCTCCCTGCGTGGAGACCCTGTTCTGTGACAGGACAATGGGTTCCCTGCGTGGAGACACTGTTCTGTGATGGGACAACGGGTTCCCTGCCTGGAGACCCTGTTCTGTGACGGGACAACGGGTTCCCTGCCTGGAGACCCTGTTCTGTGATGGGACAACGGGTTCCCTGCGTGGAGACCCTGTTCTGTGACGGGACAAAGGGTTCCCTGCGTGGAGACCCTGTTCTGTGACTGGAAAACGGTTTCCCTGCGTGGAGACCCTGTTCCATAACGGGACAAGTTGTTCCCTGCGTGGAGACCCTGTTCTGTGACAGGACAACGGGTTCCCTGCGTGGTGACACTGTTCTGTGATGGGTCAATAGGTTCCCTGCGTGGAGACCCTGTTCTGTGACGGGACAACGGGTTCCCAGAGTGGAGACCCTGTGCTGTGACGGGACAAGGGGTTCCCTGTGTGGAGACCCTGTTCTGTGATGGGACAACTGATTCCCTGCTGGCAGACCCTGTTCTGTGACGGGACAAGGGGTACCCTACGTGGAGACCTTGTTCTGTGACGGGACAACGGGTTCCCTGCCTGGAGACACTCTTCTGTGACGGGACAAGGGGTTCCCTGCCTGGAGACCCTGTTCTGTGACGACACAAGGGTTTCCCTCCGTGGAGACCCTGTTCTGTGACTGGGCAACGGGTTCCTTGCCTGGAGACCCTGTTCTGTGACGGGACAACGGGTTCCCTGCGTGGAGACCCTGTTCTATGAAGGGACAATGGGTTCCCTGCGTGGGGACCCTGTTCTGTGACGGGACAACGGGTTCCCCGCGTGGAGACCCTGTTCTGTGACGGGACAATGGGTTCCCTGACTGGAGACCCTGTTCCGTGACGGGAAAAGGGGTTCCCTTTTTGGAGGCCCTGTTCTGTGACAGGACAACGGGTTCCCTGCCAGGAGACTCTGTTCTGTGACGGGACAATGGGTTCCCTGCCTGGAGACCATGTGTTGTGACGGGGCAACTGGTTCCCTGCGTGGAGACCCTGTGCTGTGACGGGACAAGGGGTTCCCTGCGTGGAGAACCTGTTCTGTGACGGGGCAACAGGTTCCCTGTGTGGAGACCCTGTTCTGTGACAGGACAACGGGTTCCCTGCGTGGTGACACTGTTCTCTGATGGGACAACGGGTTCCCTGCGTGGAGACCCTGTTCTGTGACGGGACAACGTGTTCCCCGGCTGGAGACCCTGTTCTGTGACGGCACAAGGGGTTCCCTGCCTGGAGACCCTGTTCTGTGACGGGACAAGGGGTTCCCGGTGTGGAGACCCTGTGCTGTGACGGGACCACGGGTTCCTTGCCTGGAGACCCTGTTCTGTGACGGGACAAGGGGTACCCTGTGGGGAGACCCTGTTCTGTGATGGGACAACGGATTCCCTGCTGGCAGACCCTGTTCTGTGACGGGACAACGTGTTCCCCGGCTGGAGACCCTGTTCTGTTACGGGACAACGGGTTCCCTGCCTGGAGACACTCTTCTGTGACGGGACAAGGGGTTCCCTGCGTGGAGACCCTGTTCCGTGACGGACAACAGGTTCCCTGCTGGAGACCCTGTTCTGTGACGGGACAATGGGTTCCCTGTGGGGAGACCCTGTTCTGTGAAGGGACAACGGGTTCCCTGCCTGGACACCCTGTTCTGTGACGGGACAAAGGGTTCTCTGCCTGGAGACCCTGTTCCGTGACGGGACAAGGGGTTCCCTGCGTGGAGACCCTGTTCTGTGACGACACAAGGGGTTCCCTGCGTGTAGACCCTGTTCTGTGACGGGACAAGGGGTTCCCTGCGGGCAGACCCTGTTCTGTGACGGGACAACGGGTTCCCTGCCTGGAGACCCTGTTCTGTGATGGGACAACGGGTTCCCTGCGTGGAGACCCTGTTCTGTGACGGGACAAAGGGTTCCCTGCGTGGAGACCCTGTTCTGTTACTGGAAAACTGGTTCCCTGCGTGGAGACCCTGTTCTCTGACAGGACAACGGGTTCCCTGCGTGGAGACCCTGTTCCACAACGGGACAAGTTGCTCCCTGCGTGGAGACCCTGTTCTGTGACAGGACAACGGGTTCCCTGCGTGGTGACACTGTTCTGTGATGGGTCAATAGGTTCCCTGCGTGGAGACCCTGTTCTGTGACGGGACAACGGGTTCCCAGAGTGGAGACCCTGTTCTGAGAAGGGACAACGGGTTCCCTGCCTGGACACCCTGTTCTGCGACGGGACAAAGGGTTCTCTGCCTGGAGACCCTGTTCTATGACGGGACAATGGGTTCCCTGCGTGGAGACCCTGTTCTGTGACGGGACAACGTTTTCCAAGGCTGGAGACCCTGTTCTGTGATGGCACAAGGGGTTCCCTGCCTGGAGACACTGTTCTGTGACGGGACAAGGGGTTCCCTGCGTGGAGACCCTGTGCTGTCACGGGACAACGGGTTCCCTGCCTGGAGACCCTGTTCTGTGATGCGACAACGGATTCCCTGCCGGGAGACCCTTTTCTCTGACGGGACAACGGGTTCCCTGCGTGGAGACCCTGTTCTGTGACAGGAGAGCGGTTTCCCTGCCTTGAGACCCTGTTCTTTGATGTGACAACGGGTTCCCTGCGTGGAGACACTGTTCTGTGACGGGACAACGGGTTCCCTGCATGGAGACCCTGTTCTGTGACGGGACAAAGGGTTCCCTGCGTGGAGACCCTGTTCTGTGACGGGACAATGGTTTCCCTGCCTGGATACCCTGTTCTGTGATGGGACAATGGGTTCCCTGCCTGGAGACACTGTTCTGTGACGGGGCAATGGGTTCCCTGCCTGGAGACCCAGTTCTGTGATGGGACAAGGGGTTCCCTGCGTGGAGACCCTGTTCTGTGATGGAAAACAGGTTCCCTGACAGGAGACCCTGTTCTGTGATGGAAAACAGTTTCCCTGCCTGGAGACCCTGTTCTGTGACGAGACAACGGGTTCCCTGCGTGGAGACCCTGTTCTGTGACGGGACAACGGGTTCCCTGCCTGGAGACCCTGTGCTGTGACGGGACAACGGGTTCCTTGCCTGGAGACCCTGTTCTGTGACAGGACAAAGGGTTCCCTGTGTGGAGACCCTGTTCTGTGATGGGACAACGGATTCCCTGCTGGCAGACCCTGCTCTGTGACGGGACAAGGGGTCCCCTGAGCGGAGATCCTGTTCTGTGACGGGACAACGGGTTCCCTGCCTGGAGACACTCTTCTGTGACGGGACAAGGGGTTCCCTGCGTGGAGAACCTGTTCTGTGAGGGGACAAGGGGTTCCCTGCGCGGAGACACTGTTCTGTGACGGGACAACGAGTTCCCTGCGTGGTGACCCTGTTCTGTGACGGGACAATGGGTTCCCTGCCTGGAGACACAGTTCCGTGACGGGACAAGGGGTTCCCTGCGTGAAGACCCTGTGCTGTGACGGGACAGCGGGTTCCCTGCGTGGAGACCCTGTTCTGTGATGGGACAATGGATTCCCTGCCGGGAGACCCTGTTCTGTGAGGGGACAACGGGTTCCCTGCTTGCAGACCCTGTTCTGTGACGGGACAATGGGTTCCCTGACTGGAGACCCTGTTCCGTGACGGGAAATGGGGTTCCCTATTTGGAGACCCTGTTCTGTGACGGGACAACGGGTTCCCTACGTGGAGAACCTGTTCTGTGGCGGGACACCGGGTTTCCTGCGTGGAGACCCTGATCTGTAATGGGACAACTTGTTCCCTCGTGGAGACCCTGTTCTGCAACGGGACAATGGGTTCCCTGTGTGGAGACCCCGCTCTGTGATGGGACAACGGATTCCCTGCTGGCAGACCCTGTTCTGTGACGGGACAAAGGATTCCCTGCCCGGAGTCCCTGTTCTGTGATGGCACAAGGGGTTCCTTGCCTGGAGACCCTGTTCTGTGACGGGAGAACGGGTTCCCTGCCTGGACACCCTGTGCTGAGACGGGACAATGGGTTCCTTGCCTGGAGACCCTGTTCTGTGAAGGGACAATGGGTTCCCTGCATGGAGACCCAGTTCTGTGATGGGACAAGTGTTTCCCTGCGTGGTGGCCCTGTTCTGTGACGGGACAAAGGGTTCCCTTCGTGGAGACCCTGTTCTGTGACGGGACAACGGGTTCCCTTCGTGGAGACCCTGTTCTGTGGTGGGACAACGGGCTCCCTGCGTGGAGACCTTTTTCTGTGACGGGAAAATGGGTTCCCTGCGTGGAGACCCCGTTCTGTGATGGGACAAACGGTTCCCAGCGTGGAGACACTGTTCTGTGACGGGACAAGTGGTTCCCTGCGTGGAGACCCTGTTCTGTGACGGGACGAGGGGTTCCCTGCATGGAGACCCTGTTCTGTGATGGGACAACGGGTTCCCTGCGTGGTGGCCCTGTTCTGTGACATGACAAAGGGTTCCCTTCGTGGAGACCCTGTTCTGTGACGGGACAACGGGTTCCCTTCGTGGAGACCCTGTTCTGTGGTGGGACAACGGGTTCCCTGGCTGGAGACCCTGTTCTGTGACGGGACAACGGGTTCCCTGCCTTGAGACACTCTTCTCTGACGTGACAAGGGGTTCCCTGCGTGGAGACCCTGTTCTGTGACGGGACAAAGGATTCCCTGCGTGGAGACACTGTTCTGTGACGGGACAATGGGTTCCCTGACTGGAGACCCTGTTCTGTGACGGGACAACGGGTTCCCTGCCTGGAGACCCTGTTCTGTGATGGGACAACGGGTTCCCTGCGTGGAGACCCTGTTCTGTGACGGGACAAAGGGTTCCCTGCGTGGAGACACTGTTCTGTGACGGGACAACGTGTTCCCCGGCTGGAGACCCTGTTCTGTGACGGCACAAGGGGTTCCCAGCTTGGAGACCCTGCTCTGTGACGGGACAATGGGTTCCCAGTGTGGAGACCCTGTGCTGTGACGGGACAACGGGTTCCTTGCCTGGAGACCCTGTTCTGTGACGGGACAACGGGTTCCCTGCGTGGAGACTCTGTTCTCTGGTGGGACAACGGATTCCCTGCCGGGAGACCCTGTTCTGTGGTGGGACAACGGTTTCCCTGCGTGGAGACCGTGTTCTGTGACGGGAGAGCGGTTTCCCTGCCTTGAGACCCTGTTCTTTGATGTGACAACGGGTTCCCTGCGTGGAGACACTGTTCTGTGACGGGACAACGGGTTCCCTGCATGGAGACCCTGTTCTGTGACGGGACAAAGGGTTCCCTGCGTGGAGAACCTGTTCTGTGACGGGACAATGGTTTCCCTGCCTGGATACCCTGTTCTGTGAAGGGACAATGGGTTCCCTGCCTGGAGACACTGTTCTGTGATGGGGCAATGGGTTAACGGCCTGGAGACCCTGTTCTGTGATGGGACAAGGGGTTCCCTGCGTGGAGACCCTGTTCTGTGATGGAAAAGAGGTTCCCTGCGTGGAGACCCTGTTCTGTGACGAGACAACGGGTTCCCTGCGCGGAGACCATGTTCTGTGACGGGACAACGGGTTCCATGCGTGGAGACCCTGTTCTGTGATGGAAAACAGGTTCCCTGTGTGGAGACCCTGTTCTGTGACGACACAAGGGGTTCCCTGCGTGGAGACCCTGTTCTGTGACGGGACAACGGGTTCCCTGCCTGAAGACCCTGCTCCGTGACGGGACAAGGGGTTCCCTGCGTGGAGACCCTGTTGTGTGACAGGACAACGGGTTCCCTGCGTGGAGACCCTGTTCTTTGATATGACAACGGGTTCCCTGTGTGGAGACCCTGTTCTGTGACGGAACAAGGGGTTCCCTTCGTGGAGACCCTGTTCTGTGACGGGACAAAGGGTTCCCTGCCTGGAGATCCTGTTCTGTGACGGGACAACGGGTTCCCTGCGTGGAGACCCTGTTCTGTGACGGGACAATGGGTTCCCTGCCTGGAGACCCTGTGCTGTGACGGGACAACGGGTTCCTTGACTGGAGACCCTGTTCTGTGACGAGACAAGGGGTTCCCTGTGTGGAGACCCTGTTCTGTGATGGGACAACGGATTCCCTGCTGGCAGACCCTGTTCTGTGACGGGACAAGGGGTCCCCTGAGTGGAGATCCTGTTCTGTGACGGGACAACGGGTTCCCTGCCTGGAGACACTCTTCTCTGACGGGACAAGGGGTTCCCTGCCTGGAGAACCTGTTCTGTGAGGGGACAAGGGGTTCCCTGCTCGGAGACACTGTGCTGTGACGGGACAACGCGTTCCTTGCCTGGAGACCCTGTTCTGTGACGGGACAACGGGTTCCCTGCGTGGTGACCCTGTTCTGTGAGGGGACAATGGGTTCCCTGCTTGGAGACACAGTTCCGTGACGGGACAAGGGGTTCCCTGAATGGAGACACAGTTCTGTGACGGGACAAGGGGTTCCCTGCGTGAAGACCCTGTGCTGTGACGGGACAACGGGTTCCCTGCGTGGAGACCCTGTTCTGTGATGGGACAATGGATTCCCTGCCGGGAGACTCTGTTCTGTGAGGGGACAACGGGTTCCCTGCCTGGAGACCCTGTTCTGTGACGGGACAATGGGTTCCCTGACTGGAGACCCTGTTCCATGACGGGAAAAGGGGTTCCCTTTTTGGAGGCCCTGTTCTGTGACAGGACAACGGCTTCCCAGAATGGAGACCGTGTCCTGTGATAGGACAACGGGTTCCCTGCCGAGAGACTCTGTTCTGTGACGGGACAATGGGTTCCCTGCCTGGAGACCCTGTGCTGTGACGGGACAACTAGTTCCCTGCGTGGAGACCCTGTTCTGTGACGGGACAACGGGTTCCCTGCTTGGAGAACCTGTTCTGTGACGGGACAACAGGTTCCCTGCCTGGAGACCCTGTCCTGCGATGGGACAGCGGATTCCCTGCACGGAGACCCTGTTCTGAGATGGGACAACGGATTCCCTGCGTGGAGACCCTGTTCTGTGATGGGACAATGGGTTCCCTTACTGGAGACCCTGTTCCGTGACGGGACATGGGGTTCCCTGCATGGAGACCCTGTTCTGTGACGGGACCAGGGGTTCCCCTCATGGAGACCCTGTTCTCTGACGGGACAACGGGTTCCCTGCGTGGAGACAATGTTTTGTGACGGGACAAGGGGTTCCCTGCCTGGCGACACAGTTCTGTGACGGGACAATGGGTTCCCTACGTCGAGACCCTGTTCTCTGACGGGACAACGGGTTCCCTGCGTGGAGACCCTGTTCTGCGACGGGACAATGGGTTCCCTTTTTGGAGACACTGTGCTGTGACGGGACAAGGGGTTCCCTGCGTGGAGACCCTGTTCTGTGACGGGACAACGGGTTCCCTACGTGGAGACCCTGTTCTGTGACGGGACAAAGGGTTCCCTGTGTGGAGACCCTTTTCTGTGACAGGACAATGGGTTCCCTGCGTGGAGACAATGTTCTGTGACGGGACAACGGGTTCCCTACGTGGAGAACCTGTTCTGTGGCGGGACACCGGGTTTCCTGCGTGGAGACCCTGATCTGTAACGGGACATCTTGTTCCCTCGTGGAGACCCTGTTCTGCGACGGGACAATGGGTTCCCTGTGTGGAGACCCCTTTCTGTGATGGGACAACGGATTCCCTGCTGGCAGACCCTGTTCTGTGACGGGACAAAGGATTCCCTGCCTGGAGTCCCTGTTCTGTGATGGCACAAGGGGTTCCTTGCCTGGAGACCCTGTTCTGTGAAGGGACAATGGGTTCCCTGCCTGGAGACCCTGTTCTGTGACGGGACAAGGGGTTCCCTGCGTGGAGACCCTGTTCTGTGGTGGGACAAGGGGTTCCCTGCATGGAGACCCTGTTCTGTGATGGGACAAGCGTTTCCCTGCGTGGTGCCCCTGTTCTGTGACGGGACAAAGGGTTCCCTTCGTGGAGACCCTGTTCTGTGACGGGACAACGGGTTCCCTTCGTGGAGACCCTGTTCTGTGGTGGGACAACGGGCTCCCTGCGTGGAGACCCTTTTCTGTGACGGGAAAATGGGTTCCCTGCGTTGAGACCCCGTTCTGTGATGGGACAAAGGGTTCCCTGTGTGGAGACCGTGTTCTGTGACGGGACAATGGGTTCCCTGCCTGGAGACAATGTTCTCTGACGGGACAACGGGTTCCCGGCCTGGAGACCCTTTTCTGTGGACGGACACCGGGTTTCCTGCGTGGAGACACTCCTCTGTAACGGGACAACTAGTTCCCTGAGTGGAGACCCTGTTCTGTGACGGGACATTGGGTTCCCTGTGTGGAGACCCCGTTCTGTGACAGGACAATGGGTTCCCTGCGTGGAGACACTGTTCTGTGATGGGACAACGGGTTCCCTGACTGGAGACCCTGTTCTGTGACGGGACAACGGGTTCCCTGCCTGGAGACCCTGTTCTGTGATGGGAGAACGGGTTCCTTTCGTGGAGACCCTGTTCTGTGATGGGACAACGGGCTCCCTGCGTGGAGACCCTGTTCTGTGACAGGACAATGGGTTCCCTGCGTGGAGACCCTGTTCTGTGATGGGACAACGGGTTCCCTGCATGGAGACCCTGTTCTGTGACGGGACAACGGGTTCCCTGCCTGGAGACCCTGTTCTGTGATGGGACAACGGGTTCCCTGCGTGGAGACCCTGTTCCATAACGGGACAAGTTGTTCCCTGCGTGGAGACCCTGTTCTGTGACAGGACAAAGGGTTCCCAGAGTGGAGACCCTGTGCTGTGACGGGACAAGGGGTTCCCTGTGTGGAGACCCTGTTCTGTGATGGGACAACTGATTCCCTGCTGGCAGACCCTGTTCTGTGACGGGACAAGGGGTTCCCTACGTGGTGACCTTGTTCTGTGACGGGACAACGGGTTCCCTGCCTGGAGACACTCTTCTGTGACGGGACAAGGGGTTCCCTCCGTGGAGACCCTGTTCTGGGACTGGGCAACGGGTTCCTTGCCTGGAGACCCTGTTCTGTGACGGGACAACGGGTTCCCTGCGTGGAGACCCTGTTCTATGAAGGGACAATGGGTTCCCTGCGTGGAGACCCTGTTCTGTGACGGGACAACGGGTTCCCCGCGTGGAGACCCTGTTCTGTGACGGGACAATGGGTTCCCTGACTGGAGACCCTGTTCCGTGACGGGAAAAGGGGTTCCCTTTTTGGAGGCCCTGTTCTGTGACAGGACAACGGGTTCCCTGCCAGGAGACTCTGTTCTGTGACGGGACAATGGGTTCCCTGCCTGGAGACCATGTGTTGTGACGGGACAACTGGTTCCCTGCGTGGAGACCCTGTGCTGTGACGGGACAAGGGGTTCCCTGCGTGGAGAACCTGTTCTGTGACGGGGCAACAGGTTCCCTGTGTGGAGACCCTGTTCTGTGACAGGACAACGGGTTCCCTGCGTGGTGACACTGTTCTCTGATGGGACAACGGGTTCCCTGCGTGGAGACCCTGTTCTGTGACGGGACAACGTGTTCCCCGGCTGGAGACACTGTTCTGTGACGGCACAAGGGGTTCCCTGCCTGGAGACCCTGTTCTGTGACGGGACAAGGGGTTCCCGGTGTGGAGACCCTGTGCTGTGACGGGACAACGGGTTCCTTGCCTGGAGACCCTGTTCTGTGACGGGACAAGGGGTACCCTGTGGGGAGACCCTGTTCTGTGATGGGACAACGGATTCCCTGCTGGCAGACCCTGTTCTGTGACGGGACAACGAGTTCCCCGGCTGGAGACCCTGTTCTGTTACGGGACAACGGGTTCCCTGCCTGGAGACACTCTTCTGTGACGGGACAAGGGGTTCCCTGCGTGGAGTCCCTGTTCCGTGACGGACAACAGGTTCCCTGCTGGAGACCCTGTTCTGTGACGGGACAATGGGTTCCCTGTGGGGAGACCCTGTTCTGTGAAGGTACAACGGGTTCCCTGCCTGGACACCCTGTTCTGTGACGGGACAAAGGGTTCTCTGCCTGGAGACCCTGTTCCGTGACGGGACAAGGGGTTCCCTGCGTGGAGACCCTGTTCTGTGACGGGACAAGGGGTTCCCTGTGTGTAGACCCTGTTCTGTGACGGGACAAGGGGTTCCCTGCGGGCAGACCCTGTTCTGTGACGGGACAAGGGGTTCCCTGCCTGGAGACCCTGTTCTGTGATGGGACAACGGGTTCCCTGCGTGGAGACCCTGTTCTGTGACGGGACAAAGGGTTCCCTGCGTGGAGACCCTGTTCTGTTACTGGAAAACGGGTTCCCTGCGTGGAGACCCTGTTCTCTGACAGAACAACGGGTTCCCTGCGTGGAGACCCTGTTCCATAACGGGACAAGTTGTTCCCTGCGTGGAGACCCTGTTCTGTGACAGGACAACGGGTTCCCTGCGTGGTGACACTGTTCTGGAATGGGTCAATAGGTTCCCTGCGTGGAGACCCTGTTCTGTGACGGGACAACGGGTTCCCAGAGTGGAGACCCTGTGCTGTGACGGGACAACGGGTTCCTTGCCTGGAGACCCTGTTCTGTGACGGGACAAGGGGTTCCCTGCGTGGAGACCCTGTTCTGTGATGGGACAACTGATTCCCTGCTGGCAGACCCTGTTCTGTGACGGGACAACGGGTTCCCTGCGTGGAGACCCTGTTCTGTGATGGGACAAGGGGTTCGCTGCGTGGAAACCCTGTTCTGTGACGGGACAACGGGTTCACTGCGTGGACACCCCGTTCTGTGATGGGGCAACGGGTTCCCTGCGTGGAGACACTGTTCTGTGACGGGACAAAGGGTTCCCTGCGTGGAGACTCTGTTCTCTGACGGGACAATGGGTTCCCTGACTGGAGACCCTGTTCTGTGACTGGACAAGGGGTTCCCTGCGTGGAGACCCTGTTATGTGACGGACAACAGGTTCCCTGCGTGGAGAACCTGTTCTGTGGCGGGACAAGGGGTTCCCTGCGTGGAGACCCTGACCTGTAACGGGACAACTTGTTCCCTCGTGGAGACCCTGTTCTGCGACGAGACAATGGGTTCCCTGTGTGGAGACTCCGTTCTGTGATGGGACAACGGATTCCCTGCTGGCAGACCCTGTTCTGTGACGGGACAAAGGATTCCCTGCCTGGAGTCCCTGTTCTGTGATGGCACAAGGGGTTCCTTGCCTGGAGACCCTGTTCTGTGACGGGAGAACAGGTTCCCTGCCTGGACACCCTGTGCTGTGACGGGACAATGGGTTCCTTGCCTGGAGACCCTGTTCTGTGAAGGGACAATGGGTTCCCTGCCTGGAGACCCTGTTCCATGACAGGACAAGGGGTTCCCTGCGTGGAGACCCTGTTCTGTGATGGGACAAGGGGTTCCCTGCATGGAGACCCTGTTCTGTGATGGGACAAGTGTTTCCCTGCGTGGTGGCCCTGTTCTGTGACGGGACAAAGGGTTCCCTTCGTGGAGACCCTGTTCTGTGACGGGACAACGGGTTCCCTTCGTGGAGACCCTATTCTGTGGTGGGACAACGGGCTCCCTGCGTGGAGACCCTGTTCTGTGACGGGAAAATGGGTTCCCTGCGTGGAGACCCCGTTCTGTGATGGGACAAAGGGTTCCCTGCGTGGAGACACTGTTCTGTGACGGGACAAGTGGTTCCCTGCGTGGAGACCCTGTTCTGTGACGCGACAATGGGTTCCCTGCGTGGAGACCCTGTTCTGTGACGGGACAAGGGGTTCTCTGCTTGGAGACCCTGTTCTGTGATGGGACAAAGGATTCCCTGCCCGGAGACCCTGTCCTGTGACGGGACAAAGGTTTCCCTGTGTGGAGACCCTTTTCTGTGACGGGACAAGGGGTTCCCTGCGTGGAGACCCTGTTCTGTGACGGGACAAGGGGTTCCCTGCCTGGAGACCCTGTTCTGTGACGGGACAATGGGATCCCATCGTGGAGACATTGTTCTGTGATGAGACAACGGGTTCCCTGCCTGGATACCCTGTTCTGTGACGGGACAAGTGTTTCCCTGCGTGGAGACCCTGTTCTGTGATGGGGCAACGGGTTCCCTGCGTGGAGACACTGTTCTGTGACGGGACAAGGGTTTCCCTGCGTGGAGACCCTGTTCTGTACGGGACAACGGGTTCCCTGCCTGGAGACCCTGTTCTGTGAGGGGACAAGGGGTTCCCTGCCTGGAGAACCTGTTCTGTGACGGGGCGAGGGGTTCCCTGCGTGGAGACCCTGTTCTGTGACGGGACAACGGGTTCCCTGCGTGGAGACACAGTTCTGTGACGGGACAATGGGTTCCCTACGTCGAGACCCTGTTCTGTGACGGGACAACGGGTTCCCTGCGTGGAGACCCTGTTCTGCGACGGGACAATGGGTTCCCTGCGTGGAGACCCCGTTCTGTGATGGGACAACGGATTCCCTGCTGGCAGACCCTGTTCTGTGACGGGACAAAGGATTCCCTGCCTGGAGTCCCTGTTCTGTGATGGCACAAGGGGTTCCTTGCCTGGAGACCCTGTTCTGTGACGGGAGAACGGGTTCCCTGCCTGGACACCCTGTGCTGTGACGGGACAATGGGTTCCTTGCCTGGAGACCCTGTTCTGTGAAGGGACAACGGGTTCCCTGCCTGGAGACCCTGTTCTGTGACGGGACAAGGGGTTCCCTGCGTGGAGACCCAGTTCTGTGATGGGACAAGTGTTTCCCTGCGTGGTGGCCGTGTTCTGTGACGGGACAGAGGGTTCCCTTCGTGGAGATCCTGTTCTGTGACGGGACAACGGGTTCCCTTCGTGGAGACCCTGTTCTGTGACGGGACAATGGGTTCCCTGCGTGCAGACCCTGTTCTATGAAGGGACAACGGGTTCCCTTCGTGGAGATGCTGTGCTGTGAAGGGACAAGGGGTTCCCTTCGTGGAGACCATGTTCTGTGTTGGGACAACGGGTTCCTTGCGTGGAGACCATTTTCTGTGACGGGACAATTAGGTTCCTTGCGTGGAGAACCTGTTCTCTGAAGGGACAACTGGTTCCCTGCCTGGAGAACCTGTTCTGTGACGGAGCGAGGGGTTCCCTTCCTGGAGACCCTGTTCTGTGACGGGACAAGGGGTTCCCTGCGTGGAGACACTGTTCTGTCACGGGACAACGGGTTCCCTGCGTGGAGACCCTGTTCTGTGAAGGGACAACGGGTTCCCTGACTGGAGACCCTGTGCTGCGACGGGAAAAGGGGTTCACTTTTTGGAGGCCCTGTTCTGTGACAGGACAACGGGTTCCCTGACTGGAGAACCTGTTCTGTGATGGGACAACGGATTCCCTGCATGGAGACCCTGTTCTGTGACGGGACAATGGGTTCCCTGCTGGCAGACCCTGTTCCGTGATGGAACAACGCGTTCCCTGCCTGGAGACCCTGTTCTGTGACGGGACAAAGGGTTCCTGGCCTGGAGACCCTGTTCTGTGGTGGGACAACGGGTTTCCTGCGTGGAGACCCTGTTCTGTAACGGGACAAATTGTTCCCTGCGTGGAGACCCCGTTCTGTGATGGGACAAGGGATTCCCTACGTGGAGACCCTGTTCTGTGATGGGACAACGGGTTCCCTGACTGGAGACACTTTTCTGTGATGGGACAAGGGGTTCCATGCCTGGAGACTCTGTTCTGTAACGGGACAACGGGTTCCCTGCTTGGACACCCTGTGCTGTGACGAGACGACGGGTTCCTTGACTAGAGACCCTGTTCTGTGAAGGGACAATGGGTTCCCTGCCTGGAGACACTGTTCTGTGACGGGACAAGGGGTTCCCTGCGTGGAGGCCGTGTTCTGCGAAGGGACAAAGGGTTCCCTGCGTGGAGACCCTGTTCTGTGACGGGACAAAGGGTTCCCTGCGTGGAGACACTCTTCTGTGACGGGACAATGGGTTCCCTGCGTGGAAACCCTGTTCTGTGACAGGACAACGGGTTCCCTGCCTGGAAACCATGTCCCGTGACGGGACAAGTGGTTCCCTGCGTGGAGACCCTGTTCTGTGACAGGACAACGGGTTCCCTGCGTGGAGACCCTGTTCTGTGACGGGACAAGGGGTTCCCTGCCTGGAGACCCTCATCCGTGACGGAACAAGGGGTTCCCTGCGTGGAGACCCTGTGATGTGTCGGGACAACGGGTTCCCTGCGTGGAGACCCTGTTCTGTGACGGGACAATGGGTTCCCTGCCTGGAGACGCAGTTCTGTGACGGGACAAGGGGTTCTCTTCGTGGAGAACCTGTTCTGTGACGGGACCAGGAGTTCCGTTCGTGGAGACCCTGTTCGGTGACGGGACAAGGGGTTCCCTGTGTGGAGACAATGTTTTGTGACGGGACAAGGTTTTCCCTGCGTGGAGACACAATTCTGTGACGAGACAACGGGTTCCCTGCGTAGAGACCCTGTTCTGCGACGGGACAATGAGTTACCTTTTTGGAGACACTGTGCTGTGACGGGACAACGGGTTCGCGGCCTGGAGACCCTGTTCTGTGGCGGGACACCGGGTTTCCTGCGTGGAGACCCTGTTCTGTAACGGGACAATGGGTTCCCTGTGTGGAGACCCCGTTCTGTGATGGGACAACGGATTACCTGCCGGGAGACCCTGTTCCGTGACGGGACAAGGGGTTTCCAGCGTGGATACCCTATTGTGCGACAGAACAACGGGTTCCCTGCGTGGAGACCCTGTTCTTTGATGTGACAACGGGTTCCCTACGTGGAGACCCTGTTCTGTGATGGGACAAGGGGTTCCCCGCCTGGAGACCCATTTCTGTGACGAGACAACGGGTTCCCTGCCTGGAGACACTGTTCTGTGACGGGACAACGGGTTCCCTGCGAGGAGTCCCCGTTCTGTGACGGGGCAACGGGTTCCCTGCGTGGAGACCCTGTTCTGTGATGGGACAACGGGTTCCCTGCGTGGAGACCCTGTTCTGTGATGGAAAACAGGTTCCTTGCGTGGAGAACCTCTTCTGTGACGGGACAACGGGTTCCCTGCGTGGAGAACCTGTTCTGTGACGGGACAACGGGTTCCCTGTGTGGAGTCCCTGTTCTGTGAAGGGAAAATGGGTTCCCTGCGTGGAGACACAGTTCTGTGACGGGACACGGGTTCCCTGCCTGGAGACACTGTTCTGTGGAGGGAAAATGGGTTCCCTGAGTGGAGACTCTGTTCTGTGACGGGACAACGGGTTCCCCGCCTGGAGACACTTTTCTGTGATGGGACAACGGGCTCCCTGCGTGGAGACCCTGTTCTGCGATGGGACAACGGGCTCCCTGCGTGGAGACCCTGTTCTGTGATGGGACAATGGGTTCCCTGGGTGGAGACACTGTTCTGTGATGGGACAACGGATTCCCTGTGTGGAGACCCTGTTCTGTGACGGGACAACGGATTCCCTGTGTATAGACCCTGTTCTGGGACGTGACAATGGGTTCCCTGACTGGAGACCCTGTTCCGTGAGGAGACAACGAGTTCCCTGCGTGGAGACCCTGTTCTGTGACGGGACAACGGGTTCCCTGCTTGGTGACCCTGCTCCGTGACGGACAACATGTTCTTTGCGTGGAGACCCTGTTCTGCGATGGGACAACGGATTCCCTGCGTGGAGAGCCTGTTCTGTGATGGGACAGCTTGTTCCCTGCGTGGAGACCCTGTTCTGTGATGGGACAATGGGTTCCCAGACTGGAGACACTATTCCGTGATGGGACAACGGGTTCCCTGCGTGGAGACGCTGTGCTGTGATGGGACGTGTTCCCTGCGTGGAGACCCTGTTCTGTGACGGCACAAGGGGTTCCCTGTGTGGAGAACCTGTTCTGTGACGGTACAATGGGTTCTCTGACTGGAGACCCTGTTCCGTGACGGGACAACGGGTTCCCTCCGAGGAGACCCTGTTCTGTGACGGGACAACGGGTTCCCTGCCTGGAGACACTCTTCTGTGACGGGACAACTTGTTCCCTGCCTGGAGACCCTGTTCTGTGATGGGAAAACTTGTTCCCTGCGTGGAGACCCTGTTCTGTGAAGGGACCACCGGTTCCCTGCCTGGAGACCCTGTTCCGTGACGGGACAACGGGTTCTCTGCCTTTAGAACCTGTTCCGTGATGGGACAAGGGGTTCCCTGCGTGGAGACCCTGTTCTGTGACGGGACAACGGGTTCCCTGCGTGGAGACCCAGTTCTGTGAAGGGACAACGGGTTCCCTGCGTGGAGACCCTGTTCTTTGATGTGACAACGGGTTCCCTGCGTGGAGACCCTGTTCTGCGACGGGACAACGGGTTCCCTGCCTGGAGACACTGTTCTGTGAAGGCACAACGGGTTCCCTGCCTGGAGACCCTGTTCTGTGAAGGGACAACGGGTTACCTGCATGGAGAACCTGTTCTGTGACGGGACAACGGATTCCCTGCCGGGAGACCCTGTTCTGTGACGGGACTAGGGGTTCCCTGCGTGGAGTGCCTGTTCTGTTACGGGACAAGGGGTTTCCTGCGTGGAGAACCTGTTCTGGGATGGGACAACGGGTTCCCTGCCTGGAGACCCTGTTCTGTGAAGGGAAAACGGGTTCCCTGACTGGAGACCCTGTTCTGTGATGGAACAACGGGTTCCCTGCCTGGAAACAAAGTTCTGTGATGGCACAAGGGGTTCCCTGCGTGGAGACCCTGTTGTGTGACGGGACAAGGGGTTCCCTGCTTGGAGACACTGTTCTGTGATGGGGCGAGGGGTTCCCTGCGTGGAGACACTGTTCTGAGATGGGACAACTTATTCCCTGCGTGGAGACCCTGTTCTGTGATGGGACAACGGGTTCCCGGCGTGGAGACCCTGTTCTGTGACGGGACAAAGGGTTCCCTTTTTGGAGACCCTGTTCTGTGGCAGGACAACGGGTTCCCGGACTGGAGACCCTGTTCTGTGATGGGACAACGGGTTCCCTGCCGAGAGACTCTGTTCTGTGACGGGCCAATGGGTTCCAGGCCTGGAGAACCTGTGCTGTGACGGGACAAGAGGCTCCCTGCGTGGAGACCCTGTTCTGCGATGGGACAACGGATTCCCTGCATGGAGACCCTGTTCTATGATGGGACAACGGATTCCCTGCGTGGAGACCCTGTTCTGTGACGGGACAATGGGTTCCCTGCCTGGAGACCCTGTTCTGTGACGGAACAAGGGGTTCCCTGCTTGGAGACCCTGTTCTGTGATGGGACAACGGATTCCCTGCCGGCAGACATTGTTCTGTGACGGGACAACGGGTTCCCTTCGTGGAGACCCTGTTCTGTGACGGGACAAGGGGTTCCCTGCTTGGAGACCCTGTTCTGCGACGGGACAAGGGGTTCCTTGCCAGGAGAACCTGTTCTGTGAAGGGACAACGGGTTCCCTGCGTGGAGACCCTGTGCCGTGATGGGACAAGGTTTTCCCTGCTTGGAGACCCTGTTCTGTGACGGGACAAGGGTTTCCCTGCCTGGAGACCCTGTTCTGTGACGGGACAATGGTTTCCCTGCCTGGAGAACCTGTTCTGTGACGGGAGAACGGTTTCCCTGCGTGGAGACCCTGTTCTGTGATGGGACAAGGGGTTCCCTGCTTGGAGACCCTGTTCTGTGACAGGACAACGGGTTCCCTGCGTGGATACCCTGCTCTGTGATGGGACAACGGATTCCCTGCTTGGAGACCCTGTTCTGTGACGGGACAACGGGTTCCCTGCCTGGAGACCCTGTTTTGTGACGGGACAACGGGTTCCCTGCTTGGAGACCCTGTTCCGTGACGGGACAAGGGGTTCCCTTTGTGGTGGCCCTGTTCTGTGACGGGACAACGGTTTCCCTGACTGGAGACCCTGTTTTGTGACGGGACAACGGGTTCCCTGCTTGGAGACCCTGTTCTGTGACGGGACAAGGGGTTCCCTTTGTGGAGGCCCTGTTCTGTGACGGGACAACGTCTTCCCCTCCGGGAGACTCAGTTCTGTGACGGGACAATGGGTTCCCTGCGTGGAGACACTGTTCTGTGATGGGACAACTGGTTCCCTACCTGGAGACACTTTGCTGTGACGGGACAAGGGGTTCCCTGCGTGGACACCCTGTTCTGTGACGGGACAACGGGTTCCCTTCGTGGAGACACAGTTCTGCTACGGCGAAAGGGGTTCCCTGCCTGCAGACCCTGTTCTGTGACGGGACAAGGGGTTCCCTGCTTGGAGACCCTGTTCTGTGACGAGACAACGGGTTCCCTGCGTGGAGACCCTGTGCTGTGACGGGACAACGGTTTCCTTACCTGGAGACCCTGTTCTGTGACGGCACAAGGGTTTCCCTGCGTGGAGACCCTGTTCTATGACGGGACAAGGGTTTCCCTGCGTGGAGACCCTGTTCTGTGACAGGACAAAGGGTTCCCTGCTTGGAGAACCTGTTCTGTGACGGGACAACGGATTCCCTTCGTGGAGACCCTGTTCTGTGATGAGACAACGGATTCCCTGCGTGGAGACACTGTTCTGTGATGGGACAAGGGGTTCCCTGCCTGGAGACCCTGTTCTGTGACGGGACAGGGGGTTCCCTGCTCAGAGACCCTGTTCTGTGACGGGACAACGATTTCCCTTCCTGGAGGCCCTGTTCTGTAACGGGACGGGTTCCCTGCCTGGAGAACCTGTTCCGTGACGGGACAACGTGTTCCCAGCGCGGAGACCTTATTCTGTGACGGGACAACGGGTTCCCTGTGCGGAGACCCTGTTCTTTGACGGGACAATGGGTTCCCTGTGTGAAGACCCTGTTCTGTGATGGGACAAGGGGTTTCCTGCCTGGAGAACCTGTTCTGTGACGGGACAACGGGTTCCCTGCGTGGAGACCCTGTTCTGTGATGGGACAAGGGGTTTCCTGCCTGGAGACCCTGTTCTGTGACGGGACAACGGGTTCCCTGCGTGGAGAGCCTTTTCCGTGACGGGACAATGGGTTCCCAGCTTGGAGAACCTGTTCCGTGATGGGACAATGGGTTCCCTGCGTGGAGAACTTTTTCCTTGTCGAGAAAACTGGTTCCCTGCGTGGAGACCCTGTTCCATGACGGGACAATGGGTTCCCTTCCTGGAGAACTTGTTCCGTGACGGGAAAATTGCTTCTCTGCCTGGGGACCCTGTTCCGTGACGGGACAAATGCTCCCTGCGCCGAGAACCTGTTCCATGAGGGGGCAAAGGGTTCCCTTCTTGGAGAACATGTTCCGTGACGGGACAAAGGGCTCCCTGCGTGTAGAACGTGGCCTGTGAAGGGGCAATGGGCTCACAGCGGGGCGAACATGTTCCGTGAATGTACAATGGGTTCCCTGAGTGGCGAACATGTTCTGTGACGGGACAATGGGCTCCCTGCGTGGAGACCGTGTTCCGTGAAGGGACGATGAGATCCCTCCGTGGAGAACGTTGTCTGTGAGGGGGCAATGGGCTCCCTGTGTGGAGAACGTGTTCTGTGATTGGTCAATGGCCACCCTACGTGGAGAACCTGTTCCGTGACGGGACAAAGGGTTCCCTTCTTGGAGAACATGTTCCGTGACGGGACAAGGGGTTCCCTGAGTGGAGAACATGTTCCGTGACGGGACAATGGGTTAACTGTCTGGAGACCCTGTTCTGTGCCGGGACAACGGGTTCCCTGCGTGGAGGCCCTGTTCTGTGATGGGACAATGGGTTCCCTGAGTGGAGACCCTGTTCTGTGACGGGACAACGGGTTCCCTGCGTGGAGAGCCTGTTCTTTGACGGGACAACGGGTTCCCTGCGTGAAGACCCTGTTCTGTGACGGGACAACGGGTTCCCAAAGTGGAGACCCTGTTCTGTGACGGGACAAAAGGGTTCCCTGCGTGAAGACCCTCTTCTGTGACGGGAAAAGGGGTTTCCTGCCTGGAGACCCTGTTCTGTGACAGGACAACAGGTTCCCTGCGTAGAGACTCTGTTCTGTGACGGGACAACGGGGTTCCCTGCCTGGAGACCCTGTTCTGGGATGGAACAAGGGGATTCCTGCCTGGAGACCCTGTTCCGTGACGGGACAAGGGGTTCCCTGCCTCGAGATCCTGTTCCGTGACGGGACAACGGGTTCCCAGCGTGGAGAACATATTCCGTGATGAGACAATGGGATCCCTGCGTGGAGAACATTTTCCCTGTCGGGACAACAGGTTCCCTGCCTGGAGACCCTGTTCCGTGACGGGACAATGGGTTCCCAGCCTGGAGAACCTGTTCCGTGACGGGACAATGGCTTCCCTGCCTGGAGACCCTGTTCTGTGATGGGACAACGGGTTCCCTGCGTGGAGACCCTGTTCTGTGACGGGACAACGGGTTCCCTGCGTGGAGACCCTGTTCTGAGACGGGATAAGGGGTTCCCTTCGTGGAGACCCTGTTCTGTGACGGGACTACGGGTTCACTGCGTTGAGAGCCTGTTCTTTGACAGGCCAGCGGGTTCTCTGCGTGAAGACCCTGTTCTGTGAAGGGACAACGGGTTCCCTGCGTGGAGACCCTGATCTGAGACGGGATAAGGGGTTCCCTTCGTGGAGACCCTGTTCTGTGACGGGACAAGGGGTTTCCTGCCTGGAGATCCTGTTCTGTGACGGGACTAGGGTTTTCCTGCCTGGAGACACTGTTCTGTGACGGCAAAAGGGGTTTCCTGCGTGGAGACCCTGTTCTGTGATGGGACAAGGGGTTTCCTGCCTGGTGAACCTGTTCCGTGACGGGACAACGGGTTCCCAGCGTGGAGAACATTTTCCCTGTCGGGGCAACTGGTTCCCTGCCTGGAGACCCTGTTCCATGACGGGACAATGGGTTCCCTGACTGGAGAACCTGTTCCGTGACGGGACAATGGTTTCCCTGCCTGGAGACCCTGTTCCGTGACGGGACAAAGGCTCCCTGCGTGGAGAACCGGTTCCGTGACGGGACAATGGGTTCCCTGCCTGGAAACCCTGTTCCGTGACGGGAGAATGGGCTCCCTGCGATGAGAACCGGTTCCGTGATGGGACGATGGGTTCCCTGCGTAGAGAACATGTTCCGTGACGTGGCAATGGGCTCCCTGCGTGGAGAACCTGTTCCTTTAAGGAGCAATGGCTTCCCTTCATGGAGAACCTGTTCCTTTATGGAGCAATGGGCTCCCTGCGTGGAGAACCTGTTCCGTGACGGGGTAACGGGCTCCCTGCGTGGAGAACGTGTTCCGTGATGGGACAATGGGCTCCCTGCGTGGAGAACCTGTTCTGTGACGGGGCAATGGGCTCCCTGCGTGGAGAACCTGTTCTGTGGGGGGGCAAATAATCTCCCTGCATGGAGAACCTGTTCCGTGACGGGGCAATGGCCTCCCTGCGTGGAGAACGTGTTCTGTGATGTGACAACTGGCTCCCTGCGTGGAGAACGTTTTCTGTGGCGGTACAATGGGCTCCCTGTTAGGAGAACGTGTTCTGTGATGGGACAATGGGCTCCCTGAGTGGAGAACGTGTTCTGTGATTGGTCAACGGCCTCCCTGCGTGGAGACCCTGTTCAGTGACGGGACAAGGGGTTCCCTGCCTATAGACCCTGTTCTGTGACGGGAAAAGGGATTCCCTGCATGGAGACCCAGATCCGTGAAGGGACAACGGGTTCCCACCATGGAGGCCCTTTTCTGTGTCTGGACAAGGGATTCCCTGTGTGCAGACTCTGTTCTGTGACAGAACAACGGTTTCCCTGCATGGAGGCCCTGTTCTGTGATGGGACAACGGGTTCCCCGACTGGAAACCCTGTTCTGTGACGGGACAAGTGGTTCCCTGCTCGGAGACTCTGTTCTGTGAAGGGACAACGGGTTCCCTGCGTGGAGACCCTGTTCTGTGACGGGACAAGGGGTTTCCTGTGTGGAGACACTGTTCTGTGACGGGACAAGGGGTTCCCTGCGTGGAGACCCTGTTCTGTGATGGGACAACGAGTTCCCTGCTTGGAGAACCTGTTCCGTGATGGGACAAGTGGTTCCCTGCCTCGAGACCCTGTTCTGTGATAGGACAAAGGTTACCATGCCAGGAGACCCTGTTCTGTGATGCGACAAGGGGCTCCCTGTGTGGAGACCCTGTTCTGTGACGGGACAAGGGGTTCCCTGCCTGGAGACACTGTTCTGTGACGGGACAACGGGTTCCCTCCTTGGAGACCCTCTTCTGGGACGGGACAAGGGGTTCCCTTCGTGGAGACCCTGTTCTGTGTCAGGACAAGGGTTTCCCTGCGCGCAGACCTTGTTCTGTGACAGGACAACGGGTTCCCTGCGTGGAGACCATGTTCTGTAATGGGACAAGGGGTTCCCGGGGTGGAAGCCCTGTTCTGTGACGGGACAACGGGTTCCCTGCTCGGAGATCCTCTTCTGTGATGGGACAACGGGTTCCCTACGTGGAGACCCTGTTCTGTGATGGAAAACAGGTTCCCTGCCTGGAGACCCTGTACTGTGAGCGAACAACGGGTTCCCGGCTCGGAGACACAGTTCTGTGACGGGACAACGGGTTCCCTACCTGGAGACCATCTTCCGCGACGGGACAATGGGTTCCCTGTGCAGAGACGCTGTTCTTTGACGGGACAACGGTTTCCCAGCGCGGAGACCCTGTTCTGTGACGGGACAAGGGTTTCCCTGCGTGGAGACCCTGTTCTGTGACGGGACAAAGGGTTCCCTGACTGGAGACCCTGTTCTGTGACAGGACAACGGGTTTCCTGTGTGGACACCCTGTTCTGTGAAAGGACAACGGGTTCCCTGCTTGGAGACCCTGTTCTGTGACGGGAGAACGGGTTCCGTGCGCGGAATCACGGTTCCGTGTCGGGACAATGGGTTCCCTGGGTGGAGACCATGTTCTGTGACGAGACAACAGGTTCCCAGCATGGTGGCCCTGATCTATGACGGGACAAGGGGTTCCCTGCGTGGACACCCTGTTCTGTGACGGGACAACGGGTTCCCTTCGTGGAGACACAGTTCTGCGACGGCGAAAGGGGTTCCCTGCCTGCAGACCCTGTTCTGTGACGGGACAAGGGGTTCCCTGCTTGGAGACCCTGTTCTGTGACGAGACAACGGGTTCCCTGCGTGGAGACCCTGTGCTGTGACGGGACAACGGTTTCCTTACCTGGAGACCCTGTTCTGTGACGGCACAAGGGTTTCCCTGCGTGGAGACCCTGTTCTGTGTCGGGACAAAGGGTTCCCTGACTGGAGACCCTGTTCTGTGACGGGACAAGGGGTTCCCTGCGTGGAGACCCTGTTCTGTGACGGGACAACGGGATCCCTGAATGGAGACCCTGTTCTGTGACGGGACAAAGGTTTCCCTGCCTGGAGACCTTGTTCTGCGAAGGGACAACGGGTTCCCTGAATGGAGACCCTTTTCTCTGTCGGGAGAAGGGGTTCCATGCGTGGAGATCCTGTTCTCTGTCGGGAGAAGGAGTTCCCTGCGTGGAGACGCTGTTCTATGACGGGACAAGGGTTTCCCTGCGTGGAGACCCTGTTCTGTGACAGGACAAAGGGTTCCCTGCTTGGAGAACCTGTTCTGTGACGGGACAACGGATTCCCTTCGTGGAGACCCTGTTCTGTGATGAGACAACGGATTCCCTGCGTGGAGACACTGTTCTGTGATGGGACAAGGGGTTCCCTGCCTGGAGACCCTGTTCTGTGACGGGACAGGGGGTTCCCTGCTCAGAGACCCTGTTCTGTGACGGGACAACGATTTCCCTTCCTGGAGGCCCTGTTCTGTAACGGGACGGGTTCCCTGCCTGGAGAACCTGTTCCGTGACGGGACAACGTGTTCCCAGCGCGGAGACCTTATTCTGTGACGGGACAACGGGTTCCCTGTGCGGAGACCCTGTTCTTTGACGGGACAATGGGTTCCCTGTGTGAAGACCCTGTTCTGTGATGGGACAAGGGGTTTCCTGCCTGGAGAACCTGTTCTGTGACGGGACAACGGGTTCCCTGCGTGGAGACCCTGTTCTGTGATGGGACAAGGGGTTTCCTGCCTGGAGACCCTGTTCTGTGACGGGACAACGGGTTCCCTGCGTGGAGAGCCTTTTCCGTGACGGGACAATGGGTTCCCAGCTTGGAGAACCTGTTCCGTGATGGGACAATGGGTTCCCTGCGTGGAGAACTTTTTCCTTGTCGAGAAAACTGGTTCCCTGCGTGGAGACCCTGTTCCATGACGGGACAATGGGTTCCCTTCCTGGAGAACTTGTTCCGTGACGGGAAAATTGCTTCTCTGCCTGGGGACCCTGTTCCGTGACGGGACAAATGCTCCCTGCGCCGAGAACCTGTTCCATGAGGGGGCAAAGGGTTCCCTTCTTGGAGAACATGTTCCGTGACGGGACAATGGGTTCCCTTCGTGGAGAACATGTTCCGTGACGTTACAATGGGCTCCCTGCGTGGAGAACGTGGTCTGTGACAGGACAATGGCCTCCCTGCACGGAGAACCTGTTCCGTGATGGGGCAATGATGTCCCTGAGTGGAGAACGCGGTCTGTGACGGGACAATGGGCTAACTACATGGAGAACGTGTTCTGTGACGGGACAATGGGCTCCCTGCGTGGAGATCGTGGTCTATGAAGGGGCAATGGGCTCCTTGCCTGGAGAACATGTTCCGTGACGGGACAATGGGTTCCATGCTTGGAGAACGGGTTTTGTGACGGGACAATGGGTTCCCTGCGTGGAGAACGTGTTCTGTGACGGGACAATGGGTTCCCTGAGTGGCGAACATGTTCCGTGACGGGACAATGGGTTCCCTGCGTGGCGAACATGTTCCGTGACGGGACAATGGGTTCCCTGCGTGGCGAACGTGTTCCGTGACGGGACAAAGGGCTCCCTGCGTGTAGAACGTGGCCTGTGAAGGGGCAATGGGCTCACAGCGGGGCGAACATGTTCCGTGAATGTACAATGGGTTCCCTGAGTGGCGAACATGTTCTGTGACGGGACAATGGGCTCCCTGCGTGGAGACCGTGTTCCGTGAAGGGACGATGAGATCCCTCCGTGGAGAACGTTGTCTGTGAGGGGGCAATGGGCTCCCTGAGCGGAGAACGTGTTCTGTGATTGGTCAATGGCCACCCTACGTGGAGAACCTGTTCCGTGACGGGACAAAGGGTTCCCTTCTTGGAGAACATGTTCCGTGACGGGACAAGGGGTTCCCTGAGTGGAGAACATGTTCCGTGACGGGACAATGGGTTAACTGTCTGGAGACCCTGTTCTGTGCCGGGACAACGGGTTCCCTGCGTGGAGGCCCTGTTCTGTGATGGGACAATGGGTTCCCTGAGTGGAGACCCTGTTCTGTGACGGGACAACGGGTTCCCTGCGTGGAGAGCCTGTTCTTTGACGGGACAACGGGTTCCCTGCGTGAAGACCCTGTTCTGTGACGGGACAACGGGTTCCCAACGTGGAGACCCTGTTCTGTGACGGGACAAAAGGGTTCCCTGCGTGAAGACCCTCTTCTGTGACGGGAAAAGGGGTTTCCTGCCTGGAGACCCTGTTCTGTGACAGGACAACAGGTTCCCTGCGTAGAGACTCTGTTCTGTGACGGGACAACGGGGTTCCCTGCCTGGAGACCCTGTTCTGGGATGGAACAAGGGGATTCCTGCCTGGAGACCCTGTTCCGTGACGGGACAAGGGGTTCCCTGCCTCGAGATCCTGTTCCGTGACGGGACAACGGGTTCCCAGCGTGGAGAACATATTCCGTGATGAGACAATGGGATCCCTGCGTGGAGAACATTTTCCCTGTCGGGACAACAGGTTCCCTGCCTGGAGACCCTGTTCCGTGACGGGACAATGGGTTCCCAGCCTGGAGAACCTGTTCCGTGACGGGACAATGGCTTCCCTGCCTGGAGACCCTGTTCTGTGATGGGACAACGGGTTCCCTGCGTGGAGACCCTGTTCTGTGACGGGACAACGGGTTCCCTGCGTGGAGACCCTGTTCTGAGACGGGATAAGGGGTTCCCTTCGTGGAGACCCTGTTCTGTGACGGGACTACGGGTTCACTGCGTTGAGAGCCTGTTCTTTGACAGGCCAGCGGGTTCTCTGCGTGAAGACCCTGTTCTGTGAAGGGACAACGGGTTCCCTGCGTGGAGACCCTGATCTGAGACGGGATAAGGGGTTCCCTTCGTGGAGACCCTGTTCTGTGACGGGACAAGGGGTTTCCTGCCTGGAGATCCTGTTCTGTGACGGGACTAGGGTTTTCCTGCCTGGAGACACTGTTCTGTGACGGCAAAAGGGGTTTCCTGCGTGGAGACCCTGTTCTGTGATGGGACAAGGGGTTTCCTGCCTGGTGAACCTGTTCCGTGACGGGACAACGGGTTCCCAGCGTGGAGAACATTTTCCCTGTCGGGGCAACTGGTTCCCTGCCTGGAGACCCTGTTCCATGACGGGACAATGGGTTCCCTGACTGGAGAACCTGTTCCGTGACGGGACAATGGTTTCCCTGCCTGGAGACCCTGTTCCATGACGGGACAAAGGCTCCCTGCGTGGAGAACCGGTTCCGTGACGGGACAATGGGTTCCCTGCCTGGAAACCCTGTTCCGTGACGGGAGAATGGGCTCCCTGCGATGAGAACCGGTTCCGTGATGGGACGATGGGTTCCCTGCGTAGAGAACATGTTCCGTGACGTGGCAATGGGCTCCCTGCGTGGAGAACCTGTTCCATTAAGGAGCAATGGCTTCCCTTCATGGAGAACCTGTTCCTTTATGGAGCAATGGGCTCCCTGCGTGGAGAACCTGTTCCGTGACGGGGTAACGGGCTCCCTGCGTGGAGAACATGTTCCGTGATGGGACAATGGGCTCCCTGCGTGGAGAACCTGTTCTGTGACGGGGCAATGGGCTCCCTGCGTGGAGAACCTGTTCTGTGGGGGGGCAAATAATCTCCCTGCATGGAGAACCTGTTCCGTGACGGGGCAATGGGCTCCCTGCGTGGAGAACGTGTTCTGTGACGTGACAACTGGCTCCCTGCGTGGAGAACGTTTTCTGTGGCGGTACAATGGGCTCCCTGTTAGGAGAACGTGTTCTGTGATGGGACAATGGGCTCCCTGAGTGGAGAACGTGTTCTGTGATTGGTCAACGGCCTCCCTGCGTGGAGACCCTGTTCAGTGACGGGACAAGGGGTTCCCTGCCTATAGACCCTGTTCTGTGACGGGAAAAGGGATTCCCTGCATGGAGACCCAGATCCGTGAAGGGACAACGGGTTCCCACCATGGAGGCCCTTTTCTGTGTCTGGACAAGGGATTCCCTGTGTGCAGACTCTGTTCTGTGACAGAACAACGGTTTCCCTGCATGGAGGCCCTGTTCTGTGATGGGACAACGGGTTCCCCGACTGGAAACCCTGTTCTGTGACGGGACAAGTGGTTCCCTGCTCGGAGACTCTGTTCTGTGAAGGGACAACGGGTTCCCTGCGTGGAGACCCTGTTCTGTGACGGGACAAGGGGTTCCCTGTGTGGAGACACTGTTCTGCGACGGGACAAGGGGTTCCCTGCGTGGAGACCCTGTTCTGTGATGGGACAACGAGTTCCCTGCTTGGAGAACCTGTTCCGTGATGGGACAAGTGGTTCCCTGCCTCGAGACCCTGTTCTGTGATAGGACAAAGGTTACCATGCCTGGAGACCCTGTTCTGTGATGCGACAAGGGGCTCCCTGTGTGGAGACCCTGTTCTGTGACGGGACAAGGGGTTCCCTGCCTGGAGACACTGTTCTGTGACGGGACAACGGGTTCCCTCCTTGGAGACCCTCTTCTGGGACGGGACAAGGGGTTCCCTTCGTGGAGACCCTGTTCTGTGTCAGGACAAGGGTTTCCCTGCGCGCAGACCCTGTTCTGTGACAGGACAACGGGTTCCCTGCGTGGAGACCATGTTCTGTGATGGGACAAGGGGTTCCCGGGGTGGAAGCCCTGTTCTGTGACGGGACAACGGGTTCCCTGCTCGGAGATCCTCTTCTGTGATGGGACAACGGGTTCCCTACGTGGAGACCCTGTTCTGTGATGGAAAACAGGTTCCCTGCCTGGAGACCCTGTACTGTGAGCGAACAACGGGTTCCCGGCTCGGAGACACAGTTCTGTGACGGGACAACGGGTTCCCTACCTGGAGACCATCTTCCGCGACGGGACAATGGGTTCCCTGTGCAGAGACGCTGTTCTTTGACGGGACAACGGTTTCCCAGCGCGGAGACCCTGTTCTGTGACGGGACAAGGGTTTCCCTGCGTGGAGACCCTGTTCTGTGACGGGACAAAGGGTTCCCTGACTGGAGACCCTGTTCTGTGACAGGACAACGGGTTTCCTGTGTGGACACCCTGTTCTGTGAAAGGACAACGGGTTCCCTGCTTGGAGACCCTGTTCTGTGACGGGAGAACGGGTTCCGTGCGCGGAATCACGGTTCCGTGTCGGGACAATGGGTTCCCTGGGTGGAGACCATGTTCTGTGACGAGACAACAGGTTCCCAGCATGGTGGCCCTGATCTATGACGGGACAAGGGGTTCCCTGCGTGGACACCCTGTTCTGTGACGGGACAACGGGTTCCCTTCGTGGAGACACAGTTCTGCGACGGCGAAAGGGGTTCCCTGCCTGCAGACCCTGTTCTGTGACGGGACAAGGGGTTCCCTGCTTGGAGACCCTGTTCTGTGACGGGAGAACGGGTTCCGTGCGTGGAATCACGGTTCCGTGTCGGGACAATGGGTTCCCTGGGTGGAGACCATGTTCTGTGACGAGACAACAGGTTCCCAGCATGGTGGCCCTGATCTATGACGGGACAACGGGTTTCCTGCGCGGAAACCCTGTTCTGTGACCGGAAAATGGATTCACTGCGTGGAGACCCTGTTCTGTGACGGGAGAACGGGTTCCCTGCGCGGAAACCCTGTTCTGTGATGTGACAAAGGTTTCCATGCCTGGAGACCCTGTTCTGTGACAGGACAAGGGGTTCCCTGCCTCGAGATCCTGTTCTGTGACCTGAGAACGGGTTCCCTGCGTGGAGACCCTGTTCTGTGACGGTACAATGGGTTCCCTTCGTGGAGACCCTGTTCTGTGACGGGACAACGGGTTCCCTGCGCGGAGTCCCTGTTCTCTGATGGGACAATGGGTTCCCTGCTTGGAGACTCTGTTCTGTGAAGGGACAACGGGTTCCCTGCCTGGAGACCCTGTTCTGTGACGGGACAACGGATTCCCTGCGTGGAGACCCTGTTCTGTGACGGGACAACGGGTTCCCTGAGTGAAGGCCCTGTTCTGTGTCGGGACAATGGGTTCCCTGCGTGGAGACCCTGTTCCGTGACGTGAACAACGGGTTGTCAGGGTGGAGACCCTGTTCTGTGACGGGACAACGGGTTCCCCGCCTGGAGACCCTGTTCTGTGACGGGGCAATTGCATCCCCTGAGTGGAGACCCTGTTTTGTAAAGGGACAGGGGGTTCCCTGCCTGGAGACCCTGTTCTGTGACGGGAAAAAGGGTTCCCTGCGTGGAGACCCTGTTCTGTGACGGGACAACGGGTTCCCTGCTCGAATACTCTGTTCTGTGACGGGACAACGGGTTCCCTGCGTGGAGACCATGTTCTGTGATGGGACAAGGGGTTCCCAGCGTGGAGGCCTTGATCTATGACGCGGAGTTCCTGTTCTCTGACAGAACAACAAGTTCCCTGCGTGGGGACCGTGGTCTGTGACAGGAGAACGGTTTCCCAGCGCGGAAACCCTGTTCTGTGACGGGACAACGGGTTCCCTTCTTGGAGACCCTGTTCTGTGACGGGACAACGGGTTCCCTGTGTGGAGACCCTGTTCTGTGACGGGACAACGGGATCCCTGCGTGGAGACCCTATTCTGTGATGGGACAATGGGTTCCCTGCTTGGAGACCCTGTTCTGTGACGGGACATGGGGTTCCCTGCGTGGAGACCCTGTTCTGTGACGGGACAATGGGTTCCCTGCGTGGAGACCCTGTTCTGTGATGGGACAACGGGTTCCCTGCTTGGAGACCCTGTTCTGTGACGGGACAACGGGTTCCCTGCGTGGAGACCCTGTTCTGTGACGGGACAACGGGTTCCCTGCTTGGAGACCCTGTTCTGTGACGGGACAACGGGTTCCCAGCGCGGAGACCCTGTTCTGTGATGGGACAACGGGATCCCTGCGTGGAGACCCTATTCTGTGATGGGACAATGGCCTCCCTGCATACAGAACGCGGTCTCTGATGGGACAATGGGCCTCCCTACATGGAGAACGTGTTCTGTGACGGGACAATGGGCTCCCTGCGTGGAGAACGTGTTCTGTGACGTGACAATGGGCTCCCTGCGTGGAGATCGTTGTCTATGAGGGGGCAATGGGCTCCCCTCGTGGAGAACCTGTTCTGTGATGGGACAATAGGCTCCCTGCGTGTAGAACGTGTTCTGTGACGGGACAATGGGTTCCCTGCGTGGAGAACATGTTCCGTGACGGGACAATGGGTTCCCTTCTTGGAGAATATGTTCCGTGACGGGACAATGGGCTCCCTGCATGGAAAACCTCTTCCGTGACGGGGCAATGATCTCCCTGCGTGGAGAACCTCTTCCGTGAGGTGGCAAATAATCTCCCTGCATGGAGAACCTGTTCCGTGACGGGGCAATGGGGTCCCTGCGTGGATAACGTGCTCTGTGACGGGACAATGGGCTCCCGACATGGAGAACGTGTTCTGTGACGGGACAATGGGCTCCCTGCGTGGAGACCCTGTTCTGTGACGGGACTATGGGCTCCCTGCGTGGAGGGCGTGGTCTGTGATGGGACAATGGTCTCCCTGCGTGGAGAACGCGGTCTGTAACGGGACAATGGGCTCCCGACATGGAGAACGTGTTCTGTGACGGGACAATGGGCTCTCTGTGTAGATCGTGGTCTATGAGGGGCAATGGGCTCCATTCGTGGAGAACCTGGTCTGTGATGGGACAATAGGCTCCCTGCATGTAGAACGCGGTCTGTGACGGGACAATGGTCTCCCTGCGTGGAGACCCTGTTCTGTGACGGGACTATGGGCTCTCTGCGTGGAGAACGTGGTCTATGAGGGGGCAATGGGCTCCTTGCCTGGAGAACATGTTCCGTGACGGGACAATGGTTTCCCTGTGTGGAGAACGTGTTTTGTGATGGGACAATGGGTTCCCTGCGTTGCGAACGTGTTCCGTGACGGGGCAATGGGTTCCCTGCGTGGCGAACATGTTCCGTGACAGGTCAATGGGTTCCCTGCATGGCGAACATGTTCCGTGACAGTTCAATGGCTTCCCTGCGTGGCGAACGTGTTCCGTGACGGGACAATGGGCTCCCTGCGTGTAGAACGTGGTCTGTGAAGGGGCAATGGGCTCCCTGTGTTGCGAACATGTTCCGTGAATGTACAATGGGTTCCCTGAGTGGCGAACATGTTCTGTGACGGGACAATGGGCTCTCTGCATGGAGAGCATGTTCCGTGAGGGGACAATGGGCTCCCTGCGTGGAGATCATGTTCCGTGACGGGACAATGTCTCTCTGCATGAAGAGCATGTTCCGTGACGGGACAATGGGCTCCCTGAGTGGAGAACATGTTCCATGACGGGACAATGGGCTCCCTGCTTGGAGAACATGCTCTGTAACGGGACAATGGGCTCCCGGCGTGGAGAACATGTTCCGTGAGGAGGCAATGACCTCCCTGCGTGGAGAACCTGTTCCGTGACGGGGCAAATAGTCTCCCTGCATGGAGAACCTGTTCCGAGACGAGGCAATGGGCTCCCTGCGTGGAGAACCTGTTCCGAGACGAGGCAATGGGCTCCCTGCGTGGAGAACCTGTTCTGTAACGGGGCAATGGGGTCCCTGCGTGGAGAACATGTTCCGTGAGGGGGCAATGATCTCCCTGCGTGGAGAACCTGTTCCGTGAGGGGGCAAATAATCTCCCTGCATGGAGAACCTGTTCCGAGACGGGGCAATGGGCTCCCTGCATGGAGAACCTGTTCCGAGACGGAGCAATGGGCTCCCTGCGTGGAGAACCTGTTCCGTGATGGGGCAACGGGGTCCCTGCGTGGAGAACGTGTTCTGTGACGGGACAATGGGCTCCCTGCGTGGAGAACGTGTCCTGTGATTGGTCAACGGCCTCCCTGCTTTTAGATCGTGGTCTATGAGCGTGCAATGGGCTCCCTTCGTGGAAAACCTGTTCTGTGATGGGACAATGGGCTCCCTGCGTGTAGAACGCGGTCTGTGACGGGACAATGGGTTCCCTGTGTGGAGAACGTGTTCTGTGACGGGACAATGGGCTCCCTGCGTGGAGAACGTGGTCTGTGAAGGACAATGGGCTCCCTGCGTGGAGGACGTGGTCTGTGATTGGTCAATAGCCTCCCTGCGCGGAGAACCTGTTCCGTGACGGGACAAAGGGTTCCCTTCTTGGAGAACATGTTCCGTGACGGGACAATGGGTTCCCTGAGTGGAGAACATGTTCCGTGACGGGACAATGGGTTCCCTGAGTGGAGAACATGTTCCGTGACGGGACAAGGGGTTTCCTGCCTGGAGACCCTGTTCCGTGACGGGACAACGGGTTCCCAGCGTGGAGAGCATGTTCCGTGATGGGACAATGGGTTCAATGCGTGGAGAACCTTTTCCCTGTCGGGAAAACTGGTTCCCTGTCTGGAGACCCTGTTCCATGACGGGACAACGTGTTCCCTGACTGGAGAACATGTTCCGTGTCGGGACAATGGCTTACCTGCGTGGAGACCCTGTTCTGTGACGGGACAATGGGTTCCCTGCGTGGAGACCCTGTTCTGTGACGGGACAATATTTTCCCTTCGTGGAGACCCTATTCTGTGACGGGACAAAGGGTTCCCTGTGCGGAGTCCCTGTTCTCTGACGGGACAATGGGTTCCCTGAGTGGAGACTCTGTTCTGTGAAGGGACAACGGGTTCCCTTCGTGGAGACCCTGTTCTGTGACGGGAGAACGGATTCCCTGGGGGGAGACCCTGTTCTGTGACGGGACAACGGGTTCCCTGCGTGAAGACCCTGTTCTGTGACGGGACAATGGGTTCCCAGCGTGGAGACCCTGTTCCGTGACGTGACAACGGGTTGTCAGGGTGGAGACCCTGTTCTGTGACGGGACAAGGGGTTCCCTGCGTGCAGAACCTTTTCCGTATCGGGACAACGGGTTCCCCGCCTGGAGACCCTATTCTGTGATGGGACATCGGATTCCCTGAGTGGAGACACTGTTTTGTGACGGGACAGGGGGTTCCCTGCGTGGAGAACCCTGTTCTGTGACGGGAAAAAGGGTTCCCTGCGTGGAGACCCTCTTCTGTGACGGGACAACGGGTTCCCTGCTCGAAGACTCTGTTCTGTGAAGGGACAACGGGTTCCCTGGGTGGAGACCATGTTCTGTGACGGGACAAGGGGTTCCCAGCGTGGAGGCCTTGATCTATGACGGGACAACGGGTTCCCTGCGCGGAGTTCCTGTTCTCTGACAGAACAACGGGTTCCCTGTGTGGGGACCGTGTTCTGCGACAGGAGAACGGTTTCCCTGCGTGGAGACCCTGTTCTGTGACGGGACAAGGGGTTCCCTGCTTGGAGACCCTGTTCTGTGACGGGACAACGGGCTCCCTGCGTGGAGACCCTGTTCTGTGGGGGGGCAAATAATCTCCCTGCATGGAGACCCTGTTCCGTGACGGGGCAATGGGCTCCCTGCGTGGAGAACGTGTTCTGTGACGGGTCAATGGGCTCCCTGCGTGCAGAACGTGTTCTGTGGCGGTACAATGGGCTCCCTGTGAGGAGAACGTGTTCTGTGATGGGACAATGGCCTCCCTGCATGGAGAACGCGGTCTGTGACGGGACAATGGGCCTCCCTACATGGAGAACGTGTTCTGTGATGGGACAATGGGCTCCCTGCGTGGAGATCGTTGTCTATGAGGGGGCAATGGGCTCCCTTCGTGGAGAACCTGTTCTGTGATGGGACAACAGGCTCCCTGCGTGTAGAACGTGTTCTGTGACGGGACAATGGGTTCCCTGCGTGGAGAACATGTTCCGTGACGGGACAATGGGTTCCCTTCTTGGAGAATATGTTCCGTGACGGGACAATGGGTTCCCTGCATGGCGAACATGTTCCGTGACGGGTCAATGGGTTCCCTGCGTGGCGAACTTGTTCCGTGTCGGGTCAATGGGTTCCCTGCGTGGCGAACCTGTTCTGTGACGGGACAATGGGCTCCCTGCGTGGAGAACGTGTTCTTTGATGGGACGATGAGATCCCTGCTTGGAGAACATTGTCTGGGAGGGGGCAATGGGCTCCCTGCGGGGAGAACCTGTTCCATGACGGGACAAAGGGTTCCCTTCTTGGAGAACATGTTCCGTGACGGGACAATGGGTTCCCTGCGCGGAGAACCGGTTCCGTGACGGAAAAATAGGTTCCCTGCATGGCGAACCTCTTCTGTGACGGGACTACGGGTTCCCTTCTTGGAGAACCTGTTCTGTGACGGGACAAAGGGTTCCCTGCGTGGAGACCCTGTTCTTTGAGAGACAAAGGGTTCCCTGCGTGGAGACCCTGTTCCGAGACGGGACAATGGGTTCCCTGCCTGGAGACCCTGTTCCATGACGAGACAATGGGTTCCCTGCGTGGAGAACCTATTCCGTGACGGGACAATGTCTTCCCTGCCTGGAGACCCTGTTCCGTGACGGTACAATGGGCTCCCTGCATGGAGAACCGGTTCCGTGACGGGACAACGGGTTTCCTGCGTGGAGAACATGCTCCGTGACGGGGCAATGGGCTCTCTGCGTGGAGAACCTGTTTCGTGAGGGGGCAATGATCTCCCTGCGTGGAGAACCTGTTCCGTGAGGTGGCAAATAATCTCCCTGCATGGAGAACCTGTTCCGAGACGGGGCAATGGTCTCCCTGCCTGGAGAACCTGTTCCGTGACGGGGCAATGGGGTCCCTGCGTGGAGAACGTGCTCTGTGAATGGACAATGGGCTCCCTGCGTGGAGAACGTGTTCTGTGGCGGGACAAGAGGTTCCTTGCCGGGAGAACATGTTCCGTGACGGGACAATGGGCTCCCTGCGTGGAGAACGTGTCCTGTGATTGGTCACCGGCCTCCCTGCGTGGAGATCGTGGTCTATGAGCGGGCAATGGGCTCCCTTCGTGGAGAACCTGTTCTGTGAAGGGACAATAGGCTCCCTGCGTGTAGAGCGCGGACTGTGACGGGACAAGAGGTTCCCTGCGGGGAGAACATGTTCCGTGACGGGACAATGGACTCCCTGCGTGGAGAACGTGTTCTGTGACGGGACAATGGGCTCCCTGCGTGGAGGGCGTGGTCTGTGATGGGACAATGGTCTCCCTGCGTGGAGAACACGGTCTGTAACGGGACAATGGGCTCCCGACATGGAGAACGTGTTCTGTGACGGGACAATGGGCTCCCTCTGTGGAGATCGTGGTCTATGAGGGGGCAATGGGCTCCATTCGTGGAGAACCTGGTCTGTGATGGGACAATAGGCTCCCTGCATGTAGAACGCGGTCTGTGACGGGACAATGGGTTCCCTGCGTGGAGAACGTGTTCTGTGACGGGACAATGGTCTCCCTGCGTGGAGACCCTGTTCTGTGACGGGACTATGGGCTCTCTGCGTGGAGAACGTGGTCTATGAGGGGGCAATGGGCTCCTTGCCTGGAGAACATGTTCCGTGACGGGACAATGGTTTCCCTGAGTGGAGAACGTGTTTTGTGATGGGACAATGGGTTCCCTGCGTGGAGAACGTGTTCTGTGACGGGACAATGGTTTCCCTGCGTGGAGAACATGTTCCGTGATGTGACAATGGGTTCCCTGCGTTGCGAACGTGTTCCGTGACGGGTCAATGGGTTCCCTGCATGGCGAACATGTTCCGTGACAGTTCAATGGGTTCCCTGAGTGGCGAACGTGTTCCGTGACGGGACAATGGGCTCCCTGCGTGGCGAGCATGTTCTGTGACGGGACAATGGGCTCCCTGCGTGTAGAACGTGGTCTGTGAAGGGGCAATGGGCTCCCTGCGTTGCGAACATGTTCCGTGAATGTACAATGGGTTCCCTGAGTGGCGAACATGTTCTGTGACGGGACAATGGGCTCTCTGCATGGAGAGCATGTTCCGTGAGGGGACAATGGGCTCCCTGCGTGGAGATCATGTTCCGTGACGGGACAATGTCTCCCTGCATGGAGAGCATGTTCCGTGACGGGACAATGGGCTCCCTGAGTGGAGAACATGTTCCATGACGGGACAATGGGCTCCCTGCTTGGAGAACATGCTCTGTAACGGGACAATGGGCTCCCGGCGTGGAGAACATGTTCCGTGAGGAGGCAATGACCTCCCTGCGTGGAGAACCTGTTCCGTGATGGGGCAAATAGTCTCCCTGCATGGAGAACCTGTTCCGAGACGGGGCAATGGGCTCCCTGCATGGAGAACCTGTTCCGAGACGGAGCAATGGGCTCCCTGCGTGGAGAACCTGTTCCGTGATGGGGCAATGGGGTCCCTGCGTGGAGAACATGTTCCGTGAGGGGGCAATGATCTCCCTGCGTGGAGAACCTGTTCCGTGAGGGGGCAAATAATCTCCCTGCATGGAGAACCTGTTCCGAGACGGGGCAATGGGCTCCCTGCATGGAGAACCTGTTCCGTGATGGGGCAACGGGGTCCCTGCGTGGAGAACGTGTTCTGTGACGGGACAATGGGCTCCCTGCGTGGAGAACGTGTCCTGTGATTGGTCAACGGCCTCCCTGCTTTTAGATCGTGGTCTATGAGCGTGCAATGGGCTCCCTTCGTGGAAAACCTGTTCTATGATGGGACAATGGGCTCCCTGCGTGTAGAACACGGTCTGTGACGGGACAATGGGTTCCCTGTGTGGAGAACGTGTTCTGTGACGGGACAATGGGCTCCCTGCGTGGAGAACGTGGTCTGTGAAGGACAATGGGCTCCCTGCGTGGAGGACGTGGTCTGTGATTGGTCAATAGCCTCCCTGCGTGGAGAACCTGTTCCGTGACGGGACAAAGGCTTCCCTTCTTGGAGAACATGTTCCGTGACGGGACAATGGGTTCCCTGAGTGGAGAACATGTTCCGTGACGGGACAAGGGGTTTCCTGCCTGGAGACCCTGTTCTGTGAGGGGACAAGGGGTTTCCTGCGTGGAGACCCTGTTCTGTGACGGGACAAGGGGTTTCCTGCCTGGAGACCCTGTTCCGTGACGGGACAACGGGTTCCCAGCGTGGAGAACATGTTCCGTGATGGGACAATGGGTTCAATGCGTGGAGAACCTTTTCCCTGTCGGGAAAACTGGTTCCCTGCCTGGAGACCCTGTTCCATGACAGAACATGTTCCCTGCCTGGAGAACATGTTCCGTGTCGGGACAATGGCTTACCTGCGTGGAGACCCTGTTCTGTGACGGGACAATGGGTTCCCTGCGTGGAGACCCTGTTCTGTGACGGGATAAGGGGTTCCCTGCGTGGAGACCCTTTTCTGCGACGGGACAACGGGTTCCCTGCGTGAAGACCCTGTTCTGTGACGGGACAAGGGGTTCCCAGGGTGGAGACCCTGTTCTGTGACGGGACAAAGGGTTCCCTGCGTGGAGACCCTCTTCTGTGACGGGACAAGGGGATTCCTGCCTGGAGATCCTGTTCTGTGACGGGACTAGGGGTTTCCTGCCTGGAGACCCTGTTCAGTGATGGGACAACGGGTTTCCTGCGTGGAGACCCTCTTCTGTGACGGGACAAGGGGTTTCCTGCCTGGAGACCCTGTTCCGTGACGGGACAACGGGTTCCCAGCGTGGAGAACATGTTCCGTGATGGGCCAAAGGCTCCCTGCGTGGAGAACCGGTTCCGTGTCGGGACAATGGGCTCCCTGCGTGGAGAACCGGTTCCGTGACGGGACAATGGGTTCCCTGCCTGGTAACCCTTTTCCGTGACGGGACAATGGGCTCCCTGCGTGGAGAACGTGTTCCGTGGCGGGACAATGGGCTCCCTGCATGGAGAACCGGTTCCGTGATGGGACAATGGGCTCCCTGCGTGGAGAACCGGTTCCGTAGCGGGGCAGTACGCTCCCTGCGTGGAGAACATGTTTCGTGACGTGGCAATGGGCTCCCTGCGTGGTGAACATGCTCCGTGAAGGGGCAATGGCCTCCCTGCATGGAGAACCTGTTCCTTTAGGGAGCAATGGGCTCCCTGTGTGGAGAACCTGTTCTGTGACGGGGCAACGGGCTCCCTGCGTGGAGAACATGTACCGTGATGGGGCAATGAGGTCCCTGAGTGGAGAACGTGTTCTGTGATGGGACAATGGGCTCCCTGCGTGGAGACCGTGTTCCGTGAAGGGACGATGAGATCCCTCCGTGGAGAACGTTGTCTGTGAGGGGGCAATGGGCTCCCTGCATGGAGAACGTGTTCTGTGAGGGGACAATGGCCTCCCTGCGTGGAGAACCAGTTCCGTGAAGTGACAAAGGGTTCCCTTCTTGGAGAACATGTTCCGTGACGGGACAATGGGTTCCCTGAGTGGAGAACATTTTCCGTGACGGGACAACGGGTTCCCTGAGTTTAGAACATGTTCCGTGACAGGACAATGGGCTCCCTGCGTGGAGAACCTGTTCTGTGTCGGGTCAAAGGGTTCCCTCCGTGGAGACCCTGTTCTGTGATGGGACAACGGGTTCCCTGCCTGGAGACCCTGTTTTGTGAAGGGACAACTTGTTCCCTGTGTGGAGACACTGTTCTGTTACGGGACAATGGGTTCCCTTCGTGGAGACCCTGTTCTGGGATGGGACAACGGGTTCCCTGCCGGGAGACACTGTTCTGTGATTGGAAAACGGGTTCCCTGCGTGGAGACCCTGTGCTGTGAAGGGACAAGGGGTTTCCTTCGTGGAGACCCTGTTCAGTGACGGGACAACGGGTTCCTTGCGTGGAGACCCTTTTCTGTGACGGGACAAGGGGTTCCTTGCCCGGAGAACCTGTTCTGTGACGGGACAACGGGTTCCCTGCGTGGAGACCCTGTGCTGTGACGGGACAACGGGTTCCTTGCCTGGAGCCCCTGTTCTGTGACGGGACAAGGGTTTCCCTGCTTGGAGACCCTGTTCTCTGACGGGACAACGGGTTCCTTGCGTGGAGACCCTTTTCTGTGACGGGACAAGGGGTTCCTTGCCAGGAGAACCTGTTCTGTGACGGCACAAGTGGTACACTGGATGGGGACCCCGTTCTGTGACGGGACAACGGGTTCCCTGCCTGGAGACCCTGTTCTGTGATGGGACAAGGGTTTCCGTGCGTGGAGACCCTGTTCTGTGATGGGACAACGGGTTCCCTGTGTGGAGACCCTGTTCTGTGACGGGCCAAGGGGTTCCCTGTGTGGAGACACTGTTCTGCGACGGGACAAGGGGTTCCCTGCCTGGAGACCCTGTTCTGTGACGGGACAACGGGTTCCCTGCTTGGAGAACCTGTTCCGTGACGGGACAAGGGGTTCCCTACCTCGAGACCCTGTTCTGCGATAGGACAAAGGTTGCCATGCCTGGAGACCCTGTTCTGTGATACGACAAGGGGCTCCCTGTGTGGAGACCCTGTTCTGTGACGGGACAACGGGTTCCCGTCCTGGAGACCCTGTTCTGTGACGGGACAAGGGGTTCCCGACGCACAGACCCTGTTCTGTGACGGGACAACGGGTTCCCTGCGTGGAGACCATGTTCTGTGACGGGACAAGGGGTTCCCAGGGTGGAAGCCCTGTTCTGTGACTGGACAACGGGTTCCCTGCTCGGAGATCCTCTTCTGTGACGGGACAATGGGTTCCCTGCGTGGAGACCCTGTTCTGCGATGGGACAAGGGGTTCCCTGCCTGGACACCCTGTTCAGTGACGGGACAACGGGTTTCCTGTGTGGAGACCCTGTTCTGCGACGGGACAACAGGTTCCCAGGCTGGATGCACTGTTCTGTGAAGGGACAACGAATTCCCTGCCTGGAGACCCTGTTCTGTGTCGGGACAACGGGTTCCCTGCTTGGAGACCCTGTTCTGTGACGGGACAAAGGGTTCCCTGCCTGGAGACCCTGTTCTGTGACGGGACAGGGGGTTCCCTGCTTGGAGACCCTGTTCTGAGATGGGACAACGGTTTTCCCTGCGTGGAGACCCTGTTCTGTGACGGGACAATGGGCTCCCTGCGTGGAGAACCGGTTCCGTGACGGGACAATGGGCTCCCTGCGTGGATAACAGGTTCCTTGACGTGGCAATGGGCTCCCTGCGTGTAGAACCTCCTCCGTGACGGGGCAATGGGCTCCCTGCCTGGAGAACCTGTTCCGTTAAGGGGCAATGGGCTCCCTGCATGGAGAACCTGTTCCATGAAAGGGCAATGGGCTCCCTGCGTGGAGAACCTGTTCCATGAAAGGGCAATGATCTCCCTGCGTGGAGAACATGTTCCGTGACGGGGCAATGAGGTCCCTGAGTGGAGAACGCGTTCTGTGACGGGACAATGGGCTCCCTACATGGAGAACGTGTTCTGTGACGGGGCAATGGGTTCCCTGCGTGGAGAACGTGGCCTGTGACGGGACTACGGGTTCCCAGCGTGGAGACCCTGTTCTGTGACGGGGCAACGGGTTCCATGCCTGGAGACCCTGTTCTATGACGGGACAAGGGGTTACCAGCGTGGAGACCCTGTTCCGTGACGGGACAACGGGATCCCTCCTTGGAGAACCTATTCTGTGATGGGACAAGGGGTTCCCTGCCTGGAGACCCTGTTCTGTGACGGGACAAGGGGTTCCCTGCGCAGAGACCCTGTTCTGTGATGGGACAACGATTACCCTTCCTGCAGGCCCTGTTCTGTAACGGGACAACGCGCTCCCTGCCTGCAGAACCTGTTCCGTGACGGGACAACGTGTTCCCAGCGCGGAGACCCTATTCTGTGACGGGACAACGGGTTCCCTGTGCGGAGACCCTGTTCTTTGACGGGACAGCGGGTTCCCTGCATGAAGACCCTGTTCTGTGACGGGACAAGGGGTTTCCTGCCTGGAGACCCTCTTCTGTGACGGGGGAACGGGTTCCCTGCGTGGAGAGCCTGTTCTGTGAAGGGACAATGGGTTCCCAGCGTGGAGAACCTGTTCCGTGATGGGACAAGTGGTTCCCTGCGTGGAGGACATTTTCCCTGTCGAGAAAACTGGTTCCCTGCGTGGAGACCCTGTTCCATGACAGGACAATGGGTTCCCTTCCTGGAGAACTTGTTCCGTGACGGGACAATTGCTTCCCTGCCTGGGGACCCTGTTCCGTGACGGGGCAATGGGGTCCCTGCTTGGAGTACGTGTTCCGTGACGGGGCAATGGGCTCCCTGCGTGGAAAACGTGTTCTGTGATTGGTCAACGGCCTCCCTGCGCCGAGAACCTGTTCCGTGAGGGGGCAAAGGGTTCCCTAATGGGAGAACATGTTCCGTGACGGGACAATGGGTTCCCTTCGCGGAGAACATGTTCCGTGACCTTACAATGGGCTCCCTGCATGGAGAACGTGGTCTGTGACAGGACAATGGCCTCCCTGCACGGAGAACCTTTTCCGTGATGGGGCAATGAGGTCCCAGAGTGGAGAACGCTGTCTGTGACGGGACAAGGGGCTCCCTACATGGAGAACGTGTTCTGTGACGGGACAATTGGCTCCCTGCGTAGAGACTCTGTTCTGTGACGTGAACAAGTGTTCCCTGCCTGGAGACCCTGTTCTGGGACGGAACAAGGGGTTTCCTGCCTGGAGACCCTGTTCCGTAACGGGACAACGGGTTCCCAGCTTGGAGAACATATTCCGTGATGAGACAATGGGTTCCCTGCGTGGAGAACTTTTCCCTGTGGGGACAACTGGTTCCCTGCCTGGAGACCCTGTTCCGTGACGGGACAATGGGTTCCCTGCCTGGAGACCCTGTTCCGTGACGGGACAACGGGTTCCCAGCTTGGAGAACATATTCCGTGATGAGACAATGGGTTCCCTGCGTGGAGAACTTTTCCCTGTGGGGACAACTGGTTCCCTGCCTGGAGACCCTGTTCCGTGACGGGACAATGGGTTCCCTGCCTGGAGAACCTGTTCCGTGACGGGACAATGGCTTCCCTGCCTGGAGACCCTGTTCTGTGATGGGACAACGGGTTCCCTGCGTGGAGACCCTGTTCTGTGACGGGACAACGGGTTCCCTGCGTGGAGACCCTGTTCTGAGACGGGATAAGGGGTTCCCTTCGTGGAGACCCTGTTCTGTGACGGGACTACGGGTTCACTGCGTTGAGAGCCTGTTCTTTGACAGGCCAGCGGGTTCCCTGCGTGAAGACCCTATTCTGTGATGGGACAACGGGTTCCCTGCGTGGAGACCCTGTTCTGTGACGGGACAACGGGTTCCCAGGATGGAGACCCTGTTCTGTGACGGGACTAGGGGTTTCCTGCCTGGAGACCCTGCTCTGTGACGGGACAAGGTGTTTCCTGCCTGGAGACCCTCTTCTGTGACGGGACAAGGGGTTTCCTGCCTGGAGACACTGTTCCGTGACGGGACAACGGGTTCCCAGCGTGGACAACATGTTCCGTGATGGGACAATGGGTTCCCTACGTGGAGAACCTTTTCCCTGTCGGGACAACTGGTTCCCTGCCTGGAGACCCTGTTCCATGACGGGACAATGGGTTCCCTGACTGGAGAACCTGTTCCGTGACGGGACAGTGGTTTCCCTGCCTGGAGAACCTGTTCCGTGACGGGACAAAGGCTCTCTGCGTGGAGAACCGGTTCCGTATTGGGACAATGGGCTCCCTGCGTTTAGAACCGGTTCCGTGATGGGACAATGGGTTCCCTGCCTGGAAACCCTGTTCCGTGACGGGACAATGGGCTCCCTGCGGGGAGAACCGGTTCCGTGATGGGACGATGGGTTCCCTGCGTGGAGAACATATTCCGTGACGTGGCAATGGGCTCCCTGCGTGGAGAACCTGTTCCATTAAGGGGCAATGGCTTCCCTGCATGGAGAACCTGTTCCTTTAGGGAGCAATGGGCTCCCTGCGTGGAGGACCTGTTCCGTGACGGGGTAACGGGCTCCCTGTGTGGAGAACATGTTCCGTGATGGGACAATGGGCTCCCTGCGTGGAGAACCTGTTCTGTGGGGGGGCAAATAATCTCCCTGCATGGAGAACCTGTTCCGTGACGGGGCAATGGCCTCCCTGCGTGGAGAACGTGTTCTGTGACGGGACAATGGCCTCCCTGCGTGGAGAACGTGTTCTGTGGCGGTACAATGGGCTCCCTGTGAGGAGATCGTGTTCTGTGATGGGACAATGGGCTCCCTGAGTGGAGAACGTGTTCTTTGATTGGTCAAGGGCCTCCCTGCGTGGAGAAACTGTTCAGTGACGGGACAAGGGGTTCCCTGCCGGGAGACCCTGTTCTGTGACGGGACAAAGGGTTCCCTGCCTATAGACCCTGTTCTGTGACGGGAAAAAGGATTCCCTGCATGGAGACCCTGCTCCGTGAAGGGACAAAGGGTTCCCACCTTGGAGACCCTTTTCTGTGTCTGGACAAGGGATTCCCTGTGTGCAGACTCTGTTCTGTGACGGGACAACGGTTTCCCTGCATGGAGACCCTGTTCTGTGATGGGACAACGGGTTCCCCGACTGGAAACCCTGTTCTGTGACGGGACAAGTGGTTCCCTGCTCGGAGACTCTGTTCTGTGAAGGGACAACGGGTTCCCTGCTTGGAGACCCTGTTCTGTGACGGGACAAGGGGTTCCCTGTGTGGAGACACTGTTCTGCGACGGGACAAGGGGTTCCCTGCCTGGAGACCCTGTTCTGTGACGGGACAACGGGTTCCCTGCTTGGAGAACCTGTTCCGTGATGGGACAAGTGGTTCCCTGCCTCGAGACCCTGTTCTGTGATAGGACAAAGGTTACCATGCCTGGAGACCCTGTTCTGTGATGCGACAAGGGGTTCCCTGTGTGGAGACCCTGTTCTGTGACGGGACAACGGGTTCCCTGTGTGGAGACCCTGTTCTGTGACTTGGCAAGGCGTTCCCTGCCTGGAGACACTGTTCAGTGACGGGACAACGGGTTCCCTCCTTGGAGACCCTCTTCTGGGACGGGACAAGGGGTTCCCTGACTGGAGACCCTGTTCTGTGACGGGACAAGGGGTTCCCTGCGCGCAGACCCTGCTCTGTGACGGGACAACGGGATCCCTCCTTGGAGAACCTATTTTGTGATGGGACAAGGGGTTCCCTGCCTGGAGACCCTGTTCTGTGACGGGACAGGGGGTTTCCTGCGCAGAGACCCTGTTCTGTAACGGGACAACGATTTCCCTTCCTGGAGGCCCTGTTCTGTAACGGGACAACGGGTTCCCTGCTTGGAGAACCTGTTCCGTGACGGGACAACGGGATCCCTCCTTGGAGAACCTATTCTGTGATGCGACAAGGGGTTCCCTGCCTGGAGACCCTGTTCTGTGACGGGACAGGGGGTTCCCTGCGCAGAGACCCTGTTCTGTAACGGGACAACGATTTCCCTTCCTGGAGGCCCTGTTCTGTAACGGGACAACGGGTTCCCTGCTTGGAGAACCTGTTCCGTGACGGGACAACGGGTTCCCTGTTCGGAGACCCTGTTCTTTGACGGGACAGCGGGTTCCCTGCGTGAAGACCCTGTTCTGTGGTGGGACAAGGGGTTTCTTGCCTGGAGACCCTCTTCTGTGACGGAACAACGGGTTCCCTGCGTGGAGAGCCGGTTCCGTGAAGGGACAATGGGTTCTCAGCGTGGAGAACCTGTTCCGTGATGGGACAATGGGTTCCCTGCGAGGAGAGCTTTTTCCCTGTCGAGAAAACTGGTTCCCTGCGTGGAGACCCTGTTCCATGACGGGACAATGGGTTCCCTTCCTGGAGAACTTGTTCCGTGATGGGTCAATTGCTTCCCTGCCTGGGGACCATGTTCCGTGACGGGACAAATGCTCCCTGCGTGGAGAACCTGTTCCGTGACGGGGCAATGGGGTCCCTGCTTGGAGTACGTGTTCTGTGACGGGGCAATGGGCTCCCTGCGTGGAGAACGTGTTCTGTGATTGGTCAACGGCCTCCCTGCGCCGAGAACCTGTTCCGTGAGGGGGCAAAGGGTTCCCTAATGGGAGAACATGTTCCGTGACGGGACAATGGGTTCCCTTCGTGGAGAACATGTTCCGTGACGTTACAATGGGCTCCCTGCGTGGAGAACGTGGTCTGTGACAGGAAAATGGCCTCCCTGCACGGAGAACCTGTTCCGTGATGGAGCAATGAGGTCCCAGAGTGGAGAACGCGGTCTGTGACGGGACAATGGGCTCCCTACATGGAGAACGTGTTCTGTGACGGGACAATGGGCTCTCTGTGTGGAGAACGTGTTCTGTGACGGGACAATGGGCTCCCTGCGTGGAGATCGTGGTCTATGAAGGGGCAATGGGCTCCTTGCCTGGAGAACATGCTCCGTGACGGGACAATGGGTTCCATGCTTGGAGAACGTGTTTTGTGACGGGACAATGGGTTCCCTGTGTGGAGAACGTGTTCTGTGATGGGACAATGGGTTCCCTGAGTGGCGAACATGTTCCGAGACGGGACAATGGGTTCCCTGCGTGGCGAACATGTTCCATAACAGTTCAATGGGTTCCCTGCGTGGTGAACGTGTTCCGTGACGGGACAATGGGCTTTCTGAGTGTAGAACGTGGCCTGTGAAGGGGCAATGGGCTCACAGCGGGGCGAACATGTTCCGTGAATGTAAAATGGGTTCCCTGAGTGGCGAACGTGTTCTGTGACGGGACAATGGGCTCCCTGCGTAGAGAACGTGTTCGGTGAAGGGACGATGAGATCCCTGAGTGGAGAACGTTGTCTGTGAGGGGGCAATGGGTTCCCTGCGTGGAGGACGTGTTCTGTGATTGGTCAATGGCCACCCTGCGTGGAGAACCTGTTCCGTGACGGGACAAAGGGTTCCCTTCTTGGAGAACATGTTCCGTGACGGGACAAGGGGTTCCCTGAGTGGAGAACATGTTCCGTGACAGGACAAGGGGTTTCCTGCGTGTAGACCCTGTTCTGTGACTGGACAACGGGTTCCCTGCGTAGAGGATCTGTTCTGTGATGGGACAATGGGTTCCCTGAGTGGAGACCCTGTTCTGTGACAGGATAAGGGGTTCCCTTCTTGGAGACCCTGTTCTGTGAAGGGACAACGGGTTCCCTTCGTGGAGACCCTGTTCTGTGACGGGACAACGGGTTCCCAACGTGGAGACCCTGTTCTGTGATGGGACAACGGGTTTCCTGCGTAGAGACTCTGTTCTGTGACGGGAAAAGGGGTTTCCTGCGTGGAGGACCTGTTCTGGGACGGAACAAGGGGTTTCCTGTCTGGAGACCCTGTTCCGTGACGGGACAACGGGTTCCCTGTGTGGAGAACATATTCCGTGATGAGACAATGGGTTCCCTGCGTGGAGAACCTTTTCCCTGTCGGGACAACTGGTTCCGTACCTGGAGACCCTGTTCCCTGACGGGACAATGGCTTCCCTGCCTGGAGAACCTGTTCCGTGGCGGGACAATGGCTTCCCTGCCTGGAGACACTTTTCTGTGACGGGACAATGGCTTCCCTGCGTGGAGACCCTGTTCTGAGACGGGACAGCGGGTTCCCTGCGTGGAGACCCTGTTCTGAGACGGGATAAGGGGTTCCCTTCGTGGAGACCCTGTTCTGTGACGGGACTACGGGTTCACTGCGTTGAGAGCCTTCTCCTTGACAGGTCAGAGGGTTCCCTGCGTGAAGACCCTGTTCTGTGACGGGACAACGGGTTCCCTGCATGGAGACCCTGTTCTGTGACGGGACAACGGGTTCCCTGCGTGGAGACCCTGTTCTGTGACGGGACAAGGGGTTTCCTGCCTGGAGACCCTGTTCCGTGACGGGACAACGGGTTCCCAGGGTGGACAACATGTTCCGTGATGGGACATTGGGTTCCCTGCTTGGAGAACCTTTTCCCTGTCGGGACAACTGGTTCCCTGCCTGGAGACCCTGTTCCATGCTGGGACAATGGGTTCCCTGACTGGAGACCCTGTTCTGTGACGGGACAAAGGCTCCCTGCGTGGAGAACATGTTCCGTGTCGGGACAATGGGCTCCCTGCGTGGAGAACCGGTTACGTGACAGGACAATGGGTTTCCTGCCGGGAAACCCTGTTCCGTGACGGGACAATGGGCTCCCTGCGCGGAGAACCTGTTCCGTTAAGCGGCAATGGCTTCCCTGCATGGAGAACCTGTTCCTTTATGGAGCAATGGGCTCCCTGCGTGGAAAACATGTTCCGTGATGGGACAATGGGCTCCCTGCGTGGAGAACCTGTTCCGTGACAGGGCAATGGGCTCCCTGCGTGGAGAACCTGTTCTGTGGCGGGGCAAATAATCTCCCTGCATGGAGAACCTGTTCCGTGACGGGGCAATGGGCTCCCTGAGTGGAGAACGTGTTCTGTGACAGGTCAATGGGCTCCCTGTGAGGAGAACATGTTCTGTGATGGTATAATGGCCTCCCTGCATGGAGAACGCGGTCTGTGATGGGACAATGGGCCTCCCTACATGGAGAACGTGTTCTGTGACGGGACAATGGGCTCCCTGCGTGGAGAACGTGTTCTGTGACGCGACAATGGGCTCCCTGCTTGGAGATCGTTGTCTATGAGGGGGCAATGGGCTCCCTTCGTGGAGAACCTGTTCTGTGATGGGACAATAGGCTCCCTGCATGTTGAACGTGTTCTGTGACGGGACAATGGGTTCCCTGCGTGGAGAACATGTTCCGTGACGGGACAATGGGTTCCCTTCTTGGAGAATATGTTCCGTGACGGGACAATGGGTTCCCTGCGTGGCGAACATATTCCGTGACGGGTCAATGGGTTCCCTGTGTGGCGAACATGTTCCGTGACGGGTCAATGGGCTCTCTGCATGGAGAACATGTTCTGTGAGGGGACAATGGGCTCCCTGTTGGAAAACGTGGTCTGTGATGGGACAATGGGCTCCCTGCATGGAGAACGCAGTCTGTGACGGGACAATGGGATCCCGACATGGAGAACGTGTTCTGTGACAGGACAATGGGCTCCCTGCTTGGAGATCGTGGTCTATGAGGATGCAATGGGCTCCCTTCGTGGAGAACCTGTTCTGTGATGGGACAATAGGCTCCCTGCTTGTAGAACGCGGTCTGTGACGGGACAATGGGTTCCCCGCGTGGAGAACGTGTTCTGTGACGGGACAGTGGTCTCCCTGCATGGAGACCCTGTTCTGTGACGGGACTATGGGCTCTCTGCGTGGAGAACGTGGTCTATGAGGGGGCAATGGGCTCCTTGCCTGGAGAACATGTTCCGTGACGGGACAATGGGTTCCCTGCATGGAGAACGTGTTCCGTGACGTCACAACGTGTTCCCTGCGTGGAGAACGTGTTCTGTGACGGGACAATGGTTTCCCTGCGTGGAGAACATGTTCCGTGATGGGACAATGGGTTCCCTGCGTGGCAAACATGTTCCGTGATGGGACAATGGGTTCCCTGCGTGGCGAACATGTTCCGTGACGGGTCAATGGGTTCCCTGCATGGAGAACCTGTTCCGTGACAGTTCAATGGCTTCCCTGCATGGCAAACGTGTTCCGTGAGGGGACAGTGGGCTCCCTGCATGGCGAACATGTTCCGTGAAGGGGCAATGGGCTCTCTGCGTGGAGAACATGTTCCGTGAATGGACAATGGGTTCCCTGCGTGGCGAACCTGTTCTGTGACGGGACAATGGGTTCCCTGCGTAGCGAACATGTTCCGTAACGGGACAATTGGCTCCCTGCGTGGCGAACATGTTCCGTGACGGGACAATGGGCTCTCTGCATGGAGAACATGTTCCGTGAGGGGACAATGGGCTCCCTGCGTGGAGAACATGTTCGTGAGGGGACAATGGGCTACCTGCGTGGAGAACATGTTCCGTGACAGGACAATGGGCTCCCTGCGTGGAGAAAATGTTCCGTGACTAGACAATGGGCTCCCTGCGTGGAGATCGTGGTCTATGAGGGGGCAATGGGCTCCTTGCCTGGAGAACATGTTCCGTGACAGGACAATGGGTTCCCTTGTTGGCGAACATGTTCCGTGACGGGACAATGGGCTCCCTGCGTGGAGATCGTGGTCTATGAGGGGGCAATGGGCTCCTTGCCTGGAGAACATGTTCCGTGACGGGACAATGGGTTCCCTTGTTGGCGAACATGTTCCGTGACAGGACAATGGGCTCCCTGCGTGGAGAACGTGTTCTGTGACGGGACAATGGGCTCCCTGCTTGGAGAACATGTTCCGTGACGGGACAATGGGCTCCCTGTGTGGAGAACATGTTCCGTGACGGGACAATGGGTTCCCTGCGTGGCGAACACGTTCCGTGACGGGACAATGGGTTCCCTGCATGGCGAACATGTTCCGTGACAGTTCAATAGGTTCCCTGCATGGCGAATGTGTTCCGTGACGGAAAAATGGGCTCCATGCATGGCGAACATGTTCCGTGATGGGACAATGGGCTCCCTGCGTGGAGAACGTTGTCTGTGAGGGGGCAATGGGCTCCCTGCGTGGTGAACATGTTCCGTGATGGGACAATGGGTTCCGTGCGTGGCGAACATGTTCCGTGACTGGACAATGGGTTCCTTGCGTGGCGAACATGTTCCGTGATGGGACAATGGGCTCCCTGCGTGGCGAACACGTTCCGTGACGGGACAATGGGTTCCCTGCATGGCGAACATGTTCCGTGACAGTTCAATAGGTTCCCTGCATGGCGAATGTGTTCCGTGACGGAAAAATGGGCTCCATGCATGGCGAACATGTTCCGTGATGGGACAATGGGCTCCCTGCGTGGAGAACGTTGTCTGTGAGGGGGCAATGGGCTCCCTGCGTGGTGAATATGTTCCGTGATGGGACAATGGGTTCCGTGCGTGGCGAACATGTTCCATGACTGGACAATGGGTTCCTTGCGTGGCGAACATGTTCCGTGATGGGACAATGGGCTCCCTGCGTGGAGAACATGTTCCGTGATGGGACAAAGGGCTCCCTGTGTGGAGAACATGTTCCGTGACGGGACAATTTCTTCCTTGTGTTTAGAACATGTTCTGTGATTGGACAAATTGTTTTGTCATTGGAGAGCTTGTTCTGTGATTGATGCATTTGGTCTATGACTGGAGAACTTGTTCTGTGATTGATGCATTTGGTCTATGACTGGAGAACTTGTTCTGTGATTGATGCATTTGGTCTATGATTGGAGAACTTGTTCTGTGATTGATGCTTTTGGTGTATGACTGGAGAACTTGTTCTGTGATTGATGCATTTGGTCTATGACTGGAGAACTTGTTCTGTGATTGATGCTTTTGGTCTATGATTGGAGAATTTGTTCCGTGGCTGGAGAGTTTGGACTTTGATCGGAGAATTTGTTCCGTGGCTGGAGAGTTTGGACTTTGATTGGAGAATTTGGTCTTTGGAGAACTTCTGTTGATTGGATAATTTGGTCTATGATTGGAGTACTTGTTGTGTGATTGGGGAAATTGGTCTTTGGAGAATTTGTTCTGTGATTGGAGAGTTTGGCCTATGATTGGAGAATTTGTTCTTTGGAAAATTTGGTCTTTGATGGGAATACTTGTTCTGTGATTGAAGAATTGGTTCTATGACAGGAAAATTTGTTCGGTGATTGGAGAATTTGGTCTGTGATTGGAGAATTTGTTCTATGATTGGAGAAATTGTTCTGTGATTTTTAGGACTTGGCGTGTGCGTGGAGGACTTGGCGTGTGCTTGGAGGACTTGGCGTGTGCTTGGAGAATTTGTTTTTTGATTTGAGATTTTTTTCTGTGATTGGAATATTTGGTCTGTGATTGGAGTACTTGTTCTCTGATTGCAGAATTTGGTCTCTTTTTGGAGAATTTGTTCTGTGATTGGAGAATTTTGTCTGGAGAATTTGTTTGGTGGTTGGGGAATTTGGTATGTGGTTGGAGAAATTGTTCTGTGATTTTAGAATTTGGTCTATGACTGGAGAACTTGTTGTGTGATTGGAGAATTTGA